>MJUU01038856.1:4163-19625 GCA_002080025.1 Modiolus philippinarum | reverse complement strand
GTTTTTACTGTTGTTTGAACACATTGGTGATGTGAACCTCCCCTTTAGACCAGTTTTGATTTAAAAAAATGTCAAATTATCTATTATTGAACTTGTACTTTATTCTATCATATTATATCATCATGGTACTCAATTTTTGTCCAGAGACGTTGCAGAGTTTTGAACACATTGACCATGGGCAGTTATTCTTAAATTGTTCATTGTTTTCATATGTTTTCTCATAAAGATTCAAAGTATGTGTTTATTTGAATTTCACCTTTGCTGACGTGATATGGACTATTTTCATTTTATGCTTTTTTCAACTTTGTACATTTAGTTTTGTTTTTTTTTTCTTCTTTTTTTTGGTCAATTACAGTAATAGGGCATCTTCCCTAGCCAAGGGTTGTGATCAGCTTCTCTCCTCTTCACCCTTGGCGGATTGAGCCACAATTTGTGAAACATCAGTTTCAAATTATCTCCCTTTAATTCACAATATATTTGACTTCAAGGAAATAACCCTTCAAAAGTAAAGAAAGATAATTAAATCATGGAAATTTTGCAAAATAGAAAAATCACTAAGTGCCATATTTTAAGTTTTATTGTTTTGATATATATTCAAAATCTGAATGAAAATTAATTAATTGGCTCTGCAACCAATAAAAGACATGGATTTAAGACTACAGAAATCCAGCTTGATCTGCCAAGGGTGAAGATGAGAGCAGCGGATCGTAACCCTTGGCTAGTGAAGATGGTAATAGGGTTGAACTTAATATAATCTCAATTATAACTTGCATTTGAAGAATTTTTGGTACCGGTAATAAGGTAAATAAATACTTGTTTGAATTGGTATACCTATAAATGATATTCTGTTAGATTGAAAAAAAAAAAAAACACTTTCTAAGTTGAACATGAGTGACGATGACGCAGGTCCAGACATGTAATTGGTCTTGTTTTTAATAGAAACAAGGGGAGCCCCCCTTTTTGTACCACTCCATCAACAAAGAAAACCCAAACTGTTTTGGAGGTAGTGATGGAAATCAGTCACATTCCTCCTATTTTGCTTAAAAAAAATCTTTTCTATATATTTTTTTTATTCCCAGAAATCCCTTAATAAAGCCAAGAGGTTATTTAATATTTTTATACGACTGCAAAAAAATTTTTGAGGTCTAATAATGGTATGGTTGCTGTTGTCGTCGTCGTCATCGTCGTTGTCTGTAGACACTTTTGTTTTAGGTAAATAATTCAAGTTAAATTTGATCAACCCGTATTAAATTTTAACACAATGTTCCTAATGGCAAAAAAGGAAGGCTTGGAATGATTTTGGGTATTTTAGCCCCTCCCGTTTTTAAAAGAGAGGCCAAAAAGGGTTAAATTGGGTGTTTGAACATATGTAGCTGTAGAATCTTTATTTTTCATTGGATAATGATTGGGTTTCTTTCAGTGTGCTCCTTAGAAAATTTCCAATCAGTAATATGTCAATGGATTTCATGTGGCATGTACCGTTCACGAGATAAATGGGCTGAAAAGAAATTAATTTTTTTTTAATTTTTAGTCCGATTTTGATGCAGTTTTTTGCAATGGAATCCTTTTGAAAAAAATAATACAGTGCTGCACCATCAGATTTTTGACAACTTGTTTCCTTTCCAAGCTATGAGGGGTCCAACCTGGCCAAAATTGCAAACGTGCAGATTACCTAAAATTTTTATTTTTCATCTGATTTTAATGGGATTTTTTTCTTTAGATTCCCCTAATTGTAGGCTATCAGCAGCATATCAACAGATTTTCTGTAGCTCTTACTGTTTTTGAGCTATAAGGGGTCAAAGGCACCAAAATTGCCATTTTTAGAAATATGTGAAATCTTTATTTTACATCAGATTTTGATGGGATTTTTTTCTTTGGATTCCTTTCATTGCAAGCTGTCAGTAATATGTCAACAGATTTGCCATAGCTCTTACCACTTCTGAGCTATAAGGGGTCAAAGGGGCCAAAATTACCTAAAATTTTTATTTTTCATCTGATTTTAATGGGATTTTTTTCTTTAGATTCCCCTAATTGTAGGCTTTCAGCAGTATGTCAACAGATTTGCCATAGCTCTTACTGTTTTTGAGCTATAAGGGGTCAAAGGTGCCAAAATTGCCATTTTTAGAAATATGTGAAATCTTTATTTTACATCAGATTTTGATGGGATTTTTTTCTTTGGATTCCTTTCATTGCAAGCTATCAGCAGTATGTCATCAGATTTGCCTTAGCTCTAATTACCACTTCTGAGCTATAAGGGGTCAAAGGGGCCAAAATAGCAATTTTTAGAAATATATGAAGTCTTTATGTTACATCAGATTTTGATGGGATTTTTTTCTTTGGATTCCTCTCATTGCAAGCTTTCAGCAGTGTGGATTTTGATGGGGTTCATATCTTCGGATTCCTCTTATCATATAGTTAAAGTAATATGTTGACCAGTTTGACATACCCCTTACCATTTCTGATATTTATAAGGAATTATTAGGGCTAATTTTTATTTTTCTTAGTTTGTCTACAGCTAATAACTTGGTCAAGCTATTTATAGTGTCCATTTAATTACTGTATCAAGCTCTTTACTGTGTCCTCATTCATTTTGAATTACACTTGTTCAAATTTCAGTGTTCGACATTCTGCGGTAGTATCATGCTGCGCTCGGTGTAGCCCTTTATTATTTTCAAATGACTTTTCAGTGTATTTGAAAAAAAATATTTTGATCATGCAGAACTATAAAACACTACTAAAATCTTTTTTTAATCAATTTTAACTTCCATAGGATGTGTGGTCAAACCAAGTGTACTTTTATGACTGTTGATATTTATTTTTACTTTTAAGGTAGATCGACACTAATACACGGCGCATTCGATTGGCGCATTTGTGTAACACGAATCGGATGCGGAATTGACTTGATTTTCAAGCCGGAATAATCCTGTATTGGCCTATTCCTTGTGACGTCAGAATAGATTGACATACACTTTCCCGCCAATTAGCTCCCTTTACCCGTAAATATTGTCTATTACGTAAACTATATCAAATAACTTTCTTATTCGAACGGTGACATGTAGATTTTTTCAGCGTAACAGATAGCTTAAGTATATATCTCTGAAATATCAAAAAATAAAAAAAATCTGTCTGATATTTATTTTATATGAAAGATAAACAATAAGCACGTTCTCACAGTTCCCTATATATTCTTTGTAAATATTGCTGAAAAATACTGAATTTGGCCTGATTTTCAAAGCTTGATTACAGGAAAAGATGATCGGTGACATATCATTTTTATTTTATTTTCGGAACATATAGGTAAAGACCTACAAAATATCTGAAAAGAAAAAAATTCTGTCTGATATTTTTATTAGGATCGAACTACCTTAATCATGCATAACTAAACACTGCTAAAATTTATTTTTTTAAATTGATCTTAACATCCACTGGGTGTAGGTGTAAGGTCAAGCCAAGTGTACTTTTATGACTTTTGATGTTTTTTTATGTGCATTTTGAAAAACATTTTATTTTTAGATTTCAAGTGTATTTCCTACTGCACCATAACTTTGATAAATGCAACATTTATATAATGAAGGTTTTGATTGGTCAAAACTGACCGTCAGTTCCACCATCTTCATACCTGGGACAAATTAGGTTCCCTGTTTAGTCTGGTTCCTAATATTGTTACAAATTCACGAGTTAAAAATAGAACATGAAATTGATTTGTTGCATTAGAATCGCAATAACAGTACATTATATTTGACGGTCAAAATATCCATTTACAGGCTCCACTACGTGTCGCCTATAAACTGCATTTTGACCGTCAAATCTACGATTGACGCCCTCGGGTATTCAAATAATGTACAGTTATTGCTTAAATGACACAAACAGCTGTGACTATTTTTATCCTTAGCTGACCTTTGATGCACTTTAAGAGACAGATGTATATTTCCACATGTAAGTTCCTGTTGACACAAATTATTGCTATTTTTAGATGACCTTTGATGTACTTTAATAAACCTATGTATATTTCATCATGCAGTTTGTGTTACTATTTTTATACTCAGGTGACATGTGATGTACTTTTTAAATTTGTTGATATGTACATGTAATAAATTTCATAAATAACTACAATTTTTGGACATTTGTACAATTAATCATATTTATTTTGAATGTAAACAATCAAGTTACTAGAATTAGGATGTTATTCGAAATTATATGATATATAGAGAAATGATAATGTTGATGACAAAAACAAAATAAGCAGTAACAGTACAGTGTTTGAAAAACCAAGAACATCAGTAATACATTTTATTACCTTATAAAATTATTTTTTCATTATAAAAGCAATGTATTAGTTTTCGCTATTTTTTTGATAAATGCCGTAATTTCTTATAGATAGATTCATTCCTGTGAATCCCGGGCAGAAATTCGGTGAACTATTGCCCGAGGAAATTTCACAAAATCTATTACCCCGGGAAATTTTGCAAAAACTATTCCCCGCAATATTCCGTAAAACAAGACTAGATTACTTTAATTGTGTTAATCTTTACATATTTTGGACTTTACAGATTCATTTCTTGCTATTTAGACTTCAAAGTATGATTTCATATGTTGAAAATTTATGTAAATAAATCAAAAAAATTTAGAAAATTTGATGTATACATCTGATGAATACGTCACTTTGACCTCCATTTTCCACTTGAGTGACTTACATTCAAGTTCATGTCAGGGATCAGATCTCATGTACTGTACATGGTAGGATCATCTTGCATGTGCATGTACATGCATCTGTGATGGTTGCTCAGCATCTAGACAAAATTAGGTCACTTAAAAATACATTTTACTCATGAATGATTACATTAATGTATACATCCAAGTTCATGGCTCAGTAATTTTACTCATGAATGACTTACATTAATGTATACATCCAAGTTCATGGCACAGTAACTGTGCATTGTTGGTTCAGGTAACCTTGCTAATGCATGCAATTTTGATAGTATGTCGGCATCCAGGCAAAATTTGGTTGCTGCAACAAAATGCCACAACGAGGCAAACTTTGTAATCGTTGATTACATATGTTTTGTTATATTTTAATGCTTTAACAGATTTTCATTTTATTTTACAATATACATTTGGAAGTGATTGTTAAATGAAAATAAAAGAGAAATATGAATTTTTTGTGTTGTATATGTACTCGTCATATAAAATTTATGTCCAAGCTTGTCTCCCAAATATTTTGATTTAATCTGCACTGAAGAGACATAATTTGTCGAAATGGCCATATGCAGAAACTTAGTGAACAGTAACTTTGGTATTTTGTTATTTATTCCATATTTATAACCTGTTAGTTGATCCTGATTAAAAAGGCTCCATTCACTATTCTGGCCACTGTTGCTCATATAATTTCAATCGTTGTAACTGCAGGTTTAGAAATATAACATGATTATTGAGTTGTTATACCCCCACAAACAAAGTTTTGGGGGGGTATATAGGAATAACCATGTCTGTCTGTCTGTCTGTCCATCCGTCTGTCCACACTTCTCGTAAGCGCAACTCCTCTTAAACCACATGAAGGATTTTTATGAAACTTTACACAAAGGAAGGACACTATATGGAGATGTGCATGAAGGAATATAATTATTGTCTGAAACCAGGAAGGGGAGATAATTCGACTTTGACTTTTCATTGATTCCGTATGTATGGGTTACCTCGTAAGCACAATTCCTCTTAAACCACTTGAAAGATTTTGATGAAACTTTAGACAAAAGAAGAACACTATATGTAGATGAGCTTGAAAGAATATGAGTATTGTTTGAAACAGGGAGGGGGGATAATTTAACTTTGAATTTTCATTTATTCCGTATGTATGGGGGCTACCTCTTAAGCTCAACTCCTCTTAAACCACTGGAAGGATTATGATGAAACTTTACACAAAGGAAGAATATTATATGGAGATGTGCATGAAGGAATGTAATTATTGTACGAATCCAGGAAGTGGAGATAATTTGACTGTGTTAATTCCTTCTGCAACAATCTTTTTTTTTTTCTTCTGAGAAATAATGTAAAGAATATATATTGTGAAAAAAAACTGTTGAAGAGACGCACTTTTTTCATTGTAATCCTCTTGAAAAGTTGTTTTAAAAATGTTGCAATGAAATTTCTCTTATGCTTATGATTTTTGTGTAAAATGTCAAATAGACTAAACTAGAGGCTCCCAGGAGCCTGTATCGCTCACCTGGCTTTCAGTTGCCACAATGAAGCTAACATTTTAAGTTATACAGTTGAACTTAAGTCTCTTAAACTTTGTTAGCTCAAACACCACCAATATCTTAAACTGAATTTAAATTTGATCTTGTTTTACTATATTTCTTTGTTGCGCTTTTTTGACAAAAATGTACTTGCTTATGACCACTTTCAACACCCGTTTTGAAGTTGAGACATAATTTTGTATCGCCATACAAACAACATAACAATTTTTAAAACCATATTTCTAAGTTACCACATCAATATTTATTTGGAAACGCAATTCCATTGAAATAGGAAAATGTTGAATTTTCCCGCTTTTTTGGGCATCCATTTTGAAAATGGCAGTCAACAAACAATTTTCAACACGATTTTTGAAGTGGCAACATCAATATCCACTTGGACACCAAATTTCATTGAAATCAGACAATGTTGAATAGACAAATTTCATATTTATGGGATGACTGCTAATTTAGCATGTTTTTCAAACGGACGTCACTCGCTAACACCCGACATTCTGGTTTTCGGTCTCATTAGGGAAAGGACGGTCAGTAAATATTTTCTGTATGAACGGTTATGATTTTCACTGTGGTAAGTACCCGAATAGCTTGAAATAATTTATTTAAAGAGAATCGAGATACTATCCCTAGTCCAGCGATAGATACCTATGTATTCGGAATCTACTGCTGTCCCTTATTACAATGGAACCGTAAACCTGACTGTCGGGTCAGTAGGTTACTTCCCTTTGTGGAAAATGTTATAAAAACGGAGTCAAAGTCGGGATAAGAAATAAACATGAAGGTGGTCTATTTTCCCGCCTTTTTTTTTGGCAGCCATTTTAAAATGGCAGTCAGGATACAATTCTTAACATCAGTTTTGAATTCACAACATCAATATCCACTTAGGAACCAAATTTCATTTAAATCGGACAAAGTTCAATTTTCCCGCCTTTTTTGGCGGCAATTTTAAAATGGCGGTGAACAAACAATTTTTAACATTGGTAATTGAATTTGCTACATCAATACCCATTTTGAACAAAATTCCAATGAAATTGGACAATGTAAAATTTTCCAGCCTTTTTTGGCGGCCATTTTGAAAATGGCGGTCAACAAACAATTTTCAGCATCTGTTTGAAGTCACAACATCAATATTCACTTGGAAACCAAATTTCATTGAAATCAGACAATGTTGAATTTTCCCGCCTTTTGTGGGAACTATTTGAAAATGACGGTCAACGAACAATTTTTAACATTGGTTTGAATTTGCAACTTCAAATCCTATTTGGAAACCAAATTCCATTGAAATTGGACAATGTTGAATTTTCCCGCCTTTTTTGGTGACCATTTTGAAAATGGCGGTCAACAAACAATTTTCAGTATCTGTTTTGAAGTTGCAACATGAATATCCACTTGGAAACCAATTAAATTTCATTTAAATCGGACAATGTTGAATTTTGCCACCTTTTTTGGAAGCCATTTTGAAAATGCAGCCAACGAACAATTTTCAACACTAGTTTTGAAGTCGCAACATCAATATCTATTTGGAAACCAAATTTTATTGAAATTGGACAATGTTGAATTTTCCCGCCTTTTTTGGCGGCCATTTTGAAAATGGTGGTCAACGAACAATTTTAAATACCAGTTTTGAAGTTGCCACAGCAAACATTTTATCAAATTACACTTAACCTTCATCTTCACAAGTTATGGAAATAAAAGACGACAAAATATGAAAATTCCATGAAAAAGGGCAACAACCCCTACAAAGATTTTTGGGTTTTCTTCAAAATTTCAGGATGGGTAGATCTTAATATGCTGAACCTTTTTGCAATTTACACTTGCCCTCTATCAGGTTACGCTTTTTGAAATAAAAAATATTAAAATTTAGAAAATTTAACGGAAAAAGGGCAATAACTCCAACACTAGTTTTCGGATTTTCTTCAAAATTGCAGGGCGGGTAGACTTTGACATGCTGATTATTTTCACTCCCAATCAAATTTTTTATATCAGTAACTGTTTTCGAGTTATTTGCAAAAAAATGCAATTTACCCTTTGTTCTATTTTTAGTAACAGCAGCCATGTTGCTTGGTTTTCGGACTAATCGAACACAATTTTGAAACTGTTTACTCTGGTGATTATTCAGGTCAAGTTGGGTCGAGCTTTGGTTTGTAGAAGGACTTTGAAGAACTCAAAGCCCTAACTACGGTATGCGCCGCCGTTAGCCTGCATGTCTTGGCCCCGAGAGACCAAGACCATGCCGAATATAAACACCCTATCACTAAACAATAACTTCTAGAAGCAAGGTTAAAGTATTTAAAAATTGCCCTCAGGGCAAGGTCAAGGTCAAAATGTCTAATAATATGGTGTCGCCAGAAGCTATCATTATCACAGTCATATACCAAATATGAACATCCTACCACTAAATGTCTACCTTATAGGAGCAAAGTTAAAGTTTTTTAAAAATTGCCCTCAGGGCAATGTCAAGGTCAAAATGTCTACAAATATGGTATCAACAGAAAGCTCTCACAGCAATTAAGTAACATGCCAAATATGAACACCCTACCACTAAACAACTAACTTCTAAAAGCAAGGTTAAAAGTTTTTTGAAAAATTGCCCTCAGGGCAGGGTCAAGGTCATAATGTCTACAAATATAGTACAGCTAGAAAACTCTCAACATAAGGAGGTAACATACCAAATATGAACACCTTAACACAAAAAGCATAACCCTATAGAGGCAAGTTTAAAGTTTTTAAAAAATTGCCCTCAGGGCAAGGTCAAGGTCAAAATGTCTAAAAATATGGTACCAACAGAAAGCTCTCATCATAAGGAAGCTACATACCAAATATGAACACCCCACCACTTAAAGCCTACCTTCTAGAGGCAAGTTTAGAGTTTTTTATAAATTGCCCTCAGGGCAAGGTCAAGGTCAAAATGTTGACAAATAAGGTACCACTAGAAAGCTGTCATCATAAGGAAGTTACATACCAAATATGAACACCCTACCACTAAAAGCCTTCCTTTTAGAGGCAAGGTTAAAGTTTATTAATAATTGCCCTAAGGGCAAGGTCAAGGCCAAAATGTATGGTACCACAAGAAAGCTCTCATCACAAGGAAGTCACATACTAAATATTAACATCCTAGCACTTGAGGTCTCCATTCCACAAGCAAGGTTGTGGAATGGAGACCCCAACTCTGACCTGCCGTTGGGTGTGAGGTTTTCTCACCCTTCATTGAAGATCTTATGGTGGCTTTGAGTTGTTATTACTCCCCTTTGGGTGTTGCCTCTTTGACACATTCCCCGTTTCCCTTCTTTTTTCTATCGTCCTGGCGAGCTATAAATGCACAACTCATTTCAAGAATGCAGCATACCAATTTTCAAATGAATCCCTTCCAACAGAGCAGAGAATTTTTGTGATGAAAAATATTGGTTGGGAGGATGGAGAGACGGACACTTGTATTCCAATTTTGCCCTCACTCATCAAGTGGGGTATAATAAAATGTCATTACAGTAAGACGAAGAGTCTATCATTAGTTTGGCCTTTAAAGAAGTCTTTCAGAACTAAATGTTATACAGTCCAGCCAAGTTGCATGCTGACATCCATATTTGATGACATTCTAATCTGCCAGACACCATTTTTGCAGGGGAACCATTGCAACAAATTGCAACAAAGTTTGGTTCTAATAACAGTTTCAGAGGAGTTGACTTAAAGCATGTTATGCTATAGATTCCAGTGTTTAATTATGTTTCCTGCTTATGGACTTTTGGATGGAATGGAAAAACTTTGTAAAAACTTTTTGGAACAATGGACTATTTCCAATAGGCTATTGCTATGTGAGCTTTAATGTTAGAATCTACAGACCCACAAATACTGGTACAATTTACACAATTACATTAATGTATGCAAAAAGTAATTGAAATACAAGATGATCACATACATGTGTACCTTTTTAGCTCACCTGGCTAATGCCAGGGTGAGCTTTTGCCATCACTTTTCGTCCGTCCATCATAAACTTTTCATTCAAAGATCTTCTCCTCGGATACAACTGGGCCAATTGAAACCAAACTTGGCCACAATAGTCCTTAGATGGTCCCTGCAAAAAAGTTGTTTTTTCAGATCCGCGCTATATCCAAGATGGCTGCCAGCGGGGATCATAGTTTTAACATTGGACCCTATGGGAAAACACTTTCAAAGATCTTCTCCTCTGAAACTACTTGGCAAATTGAAACCAACCTTAGAGAAAAATTCTAGGTTTTGACAGGATCCGAGGCACACCACTAATTGGCCTCCAATTGACTCGTATTTTAAATTCCGGGATTTCAAAAATTCCAATAATATAGAAATGAATTTTCCCATGTGCGGGAACTCAGATCACCAACACGATAAAATAAATACATTTAAACCATATGTTGTATGTCAAATAAGAAAATAAAATTGAATTGAAACGTTCCGGTTAATTTTGTACATAGTCGCAACAGAGAATTTTCGGTATTTGGTCGTATTTCATTCGATCTGTTCTAGCTTGTTATGCAACTTAATCATGTTTTTTCAACTGTTCTTTGCTCTCCGTCATTCACCTAGAAATATTCTATGATCTTGCTGATTATTATATGAATCAATTGGCTGGAGTCACTACAAATGAAAAGGCACTAATTTTTATAGTACTATTTTTGAGGTCTGTCAAACATTGGCGTATTGAAATAGTGTAGTGCGCCCTGACAATATTATGGCTTTGACATTCAACACAATCTGGGCACACAGAAGCTATAGTTAGTCGTCATATAAGCGGGAGGTTGATGCATCAATAAACCTGGTTTAACCCACCATTTTATTTATAAAATGCCCGTTCCAAGTCGGGAATATGACGGCTTGCCAAAAATGTTCTGTGTCGGATTGTGTTCCCCTGATTCAGTCGAATATTATACAGATTTTCCTTACTGGTCTCTTCCTTTGATCGATTCTGACTTTTGTTGTCACTTTCATTCATTGGGCACAATAGTCCTTAGATGGTCCCCTGGAAAAAAGTTGTTTTTGAGATCTGTGCTATATCCAAGATGGCCGCCAGCAGGGATCATAGTTTTAACATTGGACCCTATGGGAAAACACTTCTGAAACTTTTAAGCCAATTGGAACCAAACTTGGCCCTGCAAAAGAGTTATTTTCAGGTCTTTGCTTAATGCAAGATGTCTGTCAGCGGTAAAAAATTTTAACATGTGAAACATTGTGAAAACATTAATTATCTTCTCCTGAAATTACATAGCCAATAGTGAAAACATACTTGGTCACAACGGGCCATAGTTGTTCCCGTTTAAAAAATTTGCCTGGCATTCAAGATGGCCCCAGTGGGGAACATAGTTTAACCTTGAGACCTATCGGAAGCCTATCGGAAAGCATTTAAAGATGTTCTCCTCAGAAAATATTTAGTCAATTGGAACCAAAATTAGACTCACTGGTCCCCTTCAAGAAAGGTGACAGTAGAACTGCACCCCATCCAAAATAGCTGCCAGTCTGGAATATAGTTTAAATAATATAACATCAATGTCTATTAACAAATTTGAAAATAATGCCCTTAAAACATTGGGATTATTTTAACTGCATAAATCAGCCGTGGCCCAGGTGGACGATACAGCCTCTTGAGAGCCTCTTGTTTAGCAGAAGATTACTCTCTCGCCCAAAAACGAATACTAATGATGAATAATGCCAGAAGATTGTAGTTTATCATCCCAAAAGAATATAAAAAGAACATTGGTCATGTTCTTATAGAGGTCATGGTTTCCTCTCACTCCCATAGAATACAAACAAATGACCACATACAAGTGTTCTTTTTCGTGATTTTTTTGTCACCCATAAAGACTACATGGTTGTCACTATCGGCCAAGTGCGAATCGATGACATCATTATTATAGTCTAAACAATAGATGCGATCCCGATAAAAAATTATTACTGTAATAAAATCAATGTTTATTACAGTAATAATGATTTTTTTCAACAATTGCATATATTGCTTGACTTTAATAATGACCTTGTCGATTCGCACTTTGCCAATAGTGGTTGTGCCAGGGTACAAATGACAGTAGCCTATTTTTTACAGAATACAATTCCAGTGGCCCCATGAATGTGATCGTTTTAAACCTGGCTGACTGAATGTGGACGGGTTATTATGAAATCCCCTCCCAGTGTGTCTTCTATCTATTGCCATATTCTTCAACATTTAAAATAAGATACATGTACAAATATTTTATTGGCACTTTAATGTATACATATTGTGTTAATCAGTTTGGTATATAAAAGACACACAGTGAATGCAGTTATTAAAAAAAAAATACAATGTATCAACAAATTTAAAAGCTGTGATTTGTTACAATATTATCAGAGCACAAAATTATGTTTGAATATTGAAAGTGTTCAATACATTTTAAGGCAAAATGATACTGTTTTGCAATACATAGACAAAACTAAATGATACAAATTCTAGATTAAATGGTGGAATTTGATATAAAACTTTACATTTTGGGACTAATGCATAGACAATTGTATATATGAAACAAGGTGAAACGATTATGACAACTTAAATTGATGATAATAAAGTTTCTGATGATAATGATTCAAGTTTTTCAGGGATGTGATTTGATTACAGGAAGTTCCATGGAACAGAAGGAAATAATCAGAAATCAGAAGTAGACATATATACGAAAACAGATTCAGAAACAACCTGATCCGCTGAAATCCGTGAATCTGCAGAAATATCACATCCCTGGTTTCTGATGATAATGATGCAAGTTTACTGATGATAATGATTCACATTTACTGATGGTAATGATTTAAATTTACTGATGATAGTAATTTAAGTTTTAAGATAAAATGAATCAAGTTTTTTTATAATAATGATTCAAATGCACTGATGGTAATGTTTTAAGTTTATTGATGGTAATGCTTTTTGCTTACTAATGATAATGATTCAAGTTTACTGATGATGATTTATGTTTACTGATGATAATGATCCAAATATAATGATTTACGGTTAATGATGATGATCTATGTTTACTGATGATAATAATTCAAGTGCTCTGATAGTAATGATTTGTGTTTCATGATCAAAATTTACTAATGATAATGATTGAAGTTTACTGATGGTAGAGATTTAAGTTTACTGATGGTACAGAATCAAGTTTACTGATGATAATGATTGAAGTGTACTGATGAAAATGGTGTATGTATTAAATGATGATAATGTTCAAAGTGTATTGGTGATATTGATTAAATTGTGAAGATTTTATTGAATAAAGGTATTGAAATATTATCAAAGTTTGCTGATGATAAAGGATAAACATGGATGAAAATGTGGAAAGTGCCAAAATCTGGAAAAATTTTATAAAGGGAAACATGGAAAAAAACAAAATTAAAAATCTGCAAATCGGGCATAATCCTCAAAACTAATAATGATTACTGATAAATGATTTTGATCAAACCTGACTGATGATTTTAAAATGATTAAACTTAACCAATGACAATGATCAAGCTCTAATGATGATGACCATTAAACATAACCAATCAAAATGATTAAACTAGACTGATGATAATGATTAAACATAACCAATCACAATGGTTAAGCTTGATTGATGATAATGATCAAACTTAACCAATGACAATGATCAAACCTGACCAATGATAATGATTAAACTTAACCAATGACTATTATCAATACTGACTGATGATAATTATTAAACTTAATCTATGACAATGATCAAACTTGACTGATGATAATGATTAAAATGATCAAACTTGACTGATGATAATGATTAAATTGATCAAATTTGACTGATGAAAATGATTAAACTGAACCAATGACAATTATCAAACTTGATTGATGATAATGATCAAACTTAGATAATGACAATGATCAAACTTGACTGATGAGAATGATTCAACAAAACCAATGACAATGATCAAACTTGACTGATGATAATGATCAAACTTAACCAATGACAATGATCAAACCTGAGCAATGATAATGATTAAACTTAACCAATGACTATTATCAATACTGACTGATGATAATGATTAAAATGATCAAATTTGACCGATGATAATGATTAAACTTGACCAATGACAATGATCAAACTTGACTGATGATAATGATTAAAATGATCAAATTTGACTGATGATAATGCTTAAAATGATCAAACTTGACAGATGATAATGATTAAAAATGACCAATGACAATGATCAAACTTGACTGATGATAATGATTAAAATGATCAAACTTGACTGATGATAATGATTAAAATGATCAAATTTGACTGATGATAATGACTAAACTTAACCAATGACATTGATCAAGTGTCAATGAACAATGATTAAACTTGACCTATTGCAATGATCAAGCATCAATGAATAATGATAAAACTTAAAATAAATGACAATAATTAAACTTGATTGATGATAATGATTAAACATATCCATGACAATGATCAGACCTGACTGATAATTATTAAACTTTAATCTATAACCAATGATCAAACTTGACTGATGATAATGATTAAAAAGATCAAATTTGACTGATGATAATGATTAACATAACCAATCACAATGATTAAGCTTGATTGACGATAATGATTAAACTGAACCAATGACAATGATCAAACTTGACTGATGAAAATGATTCAACATAACCAATGACAATGATCAAACTTGACTGATGATAATGATCAAACTTAACCAATGACAATGGTCAAACCTGACCAATGATAATGATTAAACTTAACCAATGACTATTATCACAAGAGTGGACCCTAAAAGATGTCTCGCCCGTCCCTGCTTGTCACTAAAACAGTCATGTACTACTCAAGAGCAACCTACAAGCCAAATATTATTACCATACCACTTACAGTTATTAAGGAAATATTCTAATAAAACACTCAATTTTGTTCACTAGACCATGAAAATGAGGTCAAGGTCAAAAGCCATATGACAGACTGACATGTACTAACCAGGACCAAGCTATATACCAAATATCATTGACCTATGGCTTGTAGTTATCGAGAAACAGACTTAAGCAAAAAAACTTAACCTGGTCACTGGACCGTGAAATTGAGGTCAAGGTCACATGATTTTGGGTCCGACAGATAGGGTTCGCCGTAAGCTACCTATGGACCAAATATAAAGTTCCTACATCAAAGGCTTCTGTATTAAAACTTGAGTTTACGCCGCCGTCGCCGTCGCCGTCGCCGTCGCCGTCGCC
>MJUU01038855.1:12016-23453 GCA_002080025.1 Modiolus philippinarum | reverse complement strand
TAACAACATTTCAGCGAGGATTAGAAATGCCCATAGTAATAAGCTGTTAGCGAGTAGTGCCATATTTAGATATCTATAACAAAACTTCTTAAAAGTGTTCAACAACTTATGAAATCTGTAAGGCCATACAAAAATAATGATTAGATTCTCAGGCCATTTTTCTGAAAAAATGATGAGGCAGGGAGGGAGAAGATTTTTATTTTTATTGGCTCAAAATCATGATGAGGCATCTTTTTACATTACTGAAACGCCCAAAAAGTGATGAGGCAGGTGATTTTAATTTTTTTTTTTATTTGAAACTTGAATAAAAAAGTAAAATTAGTTCCCAGAAAAGAGATGAGGCAGGGGCCTGAGAAGCTAATGTATTTTTTTATTTTGCCTAACCCTGTTGTAAAAGTTTGGCTGTGATAGGTTATGTCCATTGAAATCATCAAGAGTAGAAAAAACATGTGCGAATTGTACTAGTTGAGAAATATACACCTTTGAGGCTTTGAAAATAGACCATGGTTTCATTATACCCCAGCAAACGAAGTTCAGGGGGTATATAGGAATTGCCCTGTCTGTGTGTCTGTCTGTCCACACTTATCTTAAGTGCATCTCCTCTTAAACCTCTGTAAGGATTTTGATGAAACTTTACACAAAGAAATGACATTATATGGAGATGTGCTTGAAAGAGTATAATCATTGTCCGAAATCAAGAAGGGGGGGATAATTCGACTTTGCACAAATAACCTCGTAAGCTCAAATCCTCTTAAACCACTTGAAGGATTTGGGTGAAACTTTACACAAAGGAAGGACACTATATGGAGATGTGCATGAAGGAATATAATTATTGTCCAAAACCAGGAAGGGGAGATAATTAGACTTTGACTTTTTATGCCCTGCCCACAAATGTGGAAGGGGCATATAGTGTTACCCTTGTCCGTCCTTCCATCCGGTCAAGTTTTGCATTAAGGTACATTTCTCGGAAACTGTAAGATATAGAACATTGATAGTAGGTCAGTAGGTATATATTTGATAGTACTACAGAGTTCACTAGGTAGTTTGACTCTTTGACCAACATTTCATGCTTGAGTGACTTGGGTTAAGTTTTGTGTTAAAGTCCATTTCTCAACAACTACACATAATAGGACAATGATGTTTCATCTAATTAATTACCTTGATGAGTACTACCCAAATCATTGACAATTAGGTGCCTTTGACCTACATTTTATGCTTCAGTGACTTTGGTTAAGTTTTGCGTTAAAGTCAATTTCTCAACAACTACACATTATAAAAAAATGATGTTTCATCAAAATAATTGCCTTGATGAGTACTACCAAAATCATTGACAATTAGGTGGCTTTGACCTACATTTTACGCTCCAGTGACTTTGGTTTAGTTTTGCGTTAAAGTCCATTTCTCAACAACTATACATTATAAGGCAATGATGTTTCATCAAAATAATTGCCTTGATGAGTACTACCCAAATCATTGACAATTAGGTACCTTTGACTTATATTTTATGCTTCAGTGACTTTGGTTAAGTTTTGCATTAATATTTCATCAAAATAATTGCCTTGATGAGTACTACCCAAATCAGTGACAATTAGATGGGTTTGACCTACATTTTGTGCTTCAGTGACCTTGGTTAAGTTTTGTGTTAAAGTCCATTTTTCTTTAACTACACATTATAAGACAATGATGCTTCATCAAGTTAATTGTCTTGATGAGTACTATACAAATCATTGACAATTAGGTGGCTTTGACGTACATTTTATGCTTCAGTGACTTTGGTTGACTTTTGCATTTAAGTTAGATTTTTCAAAGACTATGTATTGTAGCATCATGATATTTTACTGAAACATTGATCTATAGAAGGACTACCCGTTACACTAATAATTGGGTGTCCATGACCTATTTTTTATGCATGAAAGACTTCGGTCAAATTATGAGTTCAGGTGGATTTCTAAACAACTTCACATTTATAAAACAATGTTGTTTCAGCAAATTAACAATTTTGATCAGTACTTCCCAAATCATTGACAGTTAAGTGATTTTGTCCTATATTTTTGTGTTTAAGTGACTTAGATTATCTTTTGCGACAAGTTAATTGGCAGGGCATCCGTGGCTTACAGACACATTTTCTAGTTAATAATGCCATCTGCATGGATTACCTAGTAAGCGCAACTACTCTTAAACCACATGAAGGATTTTGATGAAACTTTACCAAAAGGAAGGGCACTTTATGCAGTTGTGCATGAAGGAATAAAATTATTGTCTGAAACTTAGGAAGGGGAGATAATTCAACTTTTAAAGATTTTTTTGTTGATTCCATCTGCACGGATTACCTCATAAGCACAACTCCCTTTTTAAACCACTTGAAGGATTTTGATGAAACTTTACACAAAGGAAGATCACTACATGGAGATGTGCATGAATGAATATAATGTTGTCCGAAACCAGGAAGTGGAGATAATTTAACTTCAACTTTGTATTAATTCCTTCCAGATTTTTTGGACATGGACAATTTTTCATAACTCAAAGGGTAGATATTGTGAAATAAATCTGTGAGATAGAATCACTTTTTTCATTGTGATCCTCTTAAATTTAAAAGTTGTTTTCAAAGTGTTGTAATGAAATTTCTTAAACGCTTTTAATTTTTGTGTAAAATGTCAAAGAGGCCAGAAAAGGGTGAATTATATTTTTGTCTGATTTCGATGGAATATTTCACACTATGAGTGCTTTAATTCTTTATGTCGTCTTTTTATTTCCGTGCCTCGTGGCTTTTTCATGTCCTTGTTTTGTTTTTGTTTCTCTCTGTTGCCAATTCTGTCATGTCTTTGGACTTTAATTTTTGTAACCATCACTTCCTTTGTTCCTTCGGTATTCTACGGCATGATATTTGTAACCATCAGGTCCCTTGTTCCTTCAGTATTTTACGGCATGATTTTTGTAACCATCACTTCCTTTGTTCCTTCGGTATTCTAAGGCATGATTTTTGTCTCGCCTGCAACGAAAAATTCGCGGAAGCGAGACTTAGGGATAGCATTTACGGCGGCGTCAACAATTGCAAACTATTGTGAATTAACAAGCTTATGTTAGTTGTAGGTCCATAGTATTTGATGTGCAGTTGCATTATTATGGGTACAACTCAAATCCCTACTAAGATTATGGCCCTGGCCCCTTAGTCACGTATGAACGATCACATTAAGTTTTTAGCAAGCAGTTTGTACAGCCTATACCGGTAGTCCTAGGCACTTGATATTTGATATGCAGTTGCGTCTTGGGGAGTACATACCAATTCTATGCCCGGATGGTGGCCCTGGCCCCTTAGTCACACATGAACGATCACATTAAGTTTTTAGCAAGCAGTTTGTATAGCCTATACCAGTAGTCCTAGGCACTTGAAATTTGACATGCAGTTGTGTCTTGGGGAGTACATACCGATTCCATGCCCAGATGGTGGCCCTGGCTCCTTGGTCATGCATGAGTGATCACATCATTTTTTTCCAAGGAAATTATAAACACAGTTAAAAATTATATTGTTTTTTTTTTCCTGCTGCAGTAGACCAATTTGCAAATTAAGGTGATGCAAGGGGCGGGCGAGACATATTATTGTAACCATCACTTCCTTTGTCCCTTCAGTGTTTTATGGCATGATTTTTGTAACCATCATGTCCCTTGTTCCTTCGGTATTCTACGGCATGATTTTTGTAACCATCACTTTCCTTGTTCCTTTGGTATTCTACTGCCGTTGTTCCATTGGAATCCTTGTGAATAGTTATTTTTTTAGGAATATATCATTGTGTCGCCTGCGTTCACGCAGTGGCGACATAAAGCGATCACTATCCGTCAGCGTCACAAACATTTGTGTGGTATTTTTCTCAGGAACCTTGTATCTGAGCTTTTTGTAATTTGGCATGAAGTGTCAGTATGGGGACCTAAACTGTGTAATAGAGTTTCGGATCTCTCGCTTGCCCACTTCCTGTTTGAAGAAACTTGTAATATTTTTTTATTACCCAGGTGACACATGTCTTCCCTGGAAGACTTACGACTAAGTTTTGTCTTATTGTGTCTACACCTTATTGTGTCCACACCTGTATTGTGTCCACACCTGTATTGTTTCCACACCTGTATTGTGTCCACACCTGTATTGTGTCCACACCTGTATTGTGTCCACACCTGTATTGTGTCCACACCTGTATTGTGTCATCTTGTTAGGTACTACCACTTTGGTAGTTGGGATCTATGGATGTATATCTAGATGCTTATTTCAAGCAAATTGGGTTGTTAACGTAAAAAGGTACATACTGAACCTCTATTTGAGTAAACAGGGCTGCAGACATACATTTGGAACCTTTGCTTGAGCAAATGATTCAGTTGACATACAATTATATTTGTTGAAGACTTAATTTGCATAAACGATTAAAAAGTTCACCTCGTCATGGCATGTGGTCATATACAGTGACTGAGATATGAACTTGTCCAAAAACTTGAATGCAAGCCAATCAAGCAGAACATGTAGGTCATATTGACCCAATTTGGCCTGTATGCTGATGTACCATCCAAGATGCATGCATATGCAAGGTTAGATAATCCTACCATGTACAGTGACTGAGATCTGAACTTGTCCGAAAACTTGAATGTAAATCATTCAAGTCAAAAATGTAGGTCAAATTGACCCAATTTGGCTTGGATCCTGAAGTACCATTGGAGATGCATGCACATGTAAGATTAAATGATCCCACCAAGTACATTGACTGAGATATAAACTTTAATGTAAATTTGAACAAAAGGCAATCAAATGGAAAATATAGATTAGAGAGACCCAATTTTCTTGGAGGCCATGAGTTAACCTGAGATGCACCTGTGTGCAATGCTTGATGATGATACCATGAAAAGTACCCAAGATATACACCTAAATGTGGACACCGATGTCGGAGGTACTTCAATAGTCCCCCTCAACTTCATTGAGGCCAACTAAAAATGGTTGTTGAAATTGAAAAAAAAAACAAGAAGCCTCGTTATAGTTGACTTATAATGGCTTCTGTTAAATGTAGATTCCTTTATCCTGTCCCTCTTTGCTTGACCTTCAACTTAAAAACCACTTCAGAAACTCATGTATTCAAATATACGTAAACCCAAGTCAGTGAATTTCAAAACCGGCATCAAGAGCCAAATCTGATGTGCTATAGAAGACAAATTAACAGACCAAAGATTCATTACTTCCTGTTATTGAAAACTAAAATTAAACATGGTTATGGAGCATGAAACTTGGGGTAAGGTTGAAATCCATAGTACAAACTTTTATGTACAGCTCAGTACAAAAATACATACAATATTCTTTGACCTATCGCTCAGAGTTGTTGAGAAACCGCATAACAATATGGTAATTGAACAAAGAAAATTGAGGTAAAGATCAAAGGTGTTGTAGCAACAAGTCATAATGTACAAACACATCATATTTCATTAACTAACCAATAAAATACCTTGTTACAAAAAAAAATGTTGAGATATCATCGATTTACCACTTGCACTTCTAAAGAAGCTCATCTTATCACAAAACCAGAGGCTCCCAGGAGCCTGTATTGCTCACCTGGTTTTCAGTTGCCACAATCAAGGTAACAATGTAAGTTATACAGTTGATCTTCAGTTTCTCAAACTTTCGTAGGTCGAACACCTCCAATATCTTGAACTGTTTTTAAAGTCTGACCATGTTTAATTATATTTCTTTGTTGGGATTTTTGGATAAAAAAAAACGCTCTTGCTAAGGACCACTTTCGACATCAGTTTTGAAGTCGAGACATCCAGTCTTCCCGAAATACATTTGAAATTTGGTGGAAATTCGGTCCAGCAGTCCCTTATGGCATATGGGACCGACCAGAAGGTCATCGGACCAAAAGTTGTCATACATTTCATATTATCGGCGATTTCTGAAAAAATCATCATGTTTTTTCCAATATCTGTTTATTAATACTTATCTCTTCCTGTTTGGAATGTTTTTATATGTGCGGTAGTCATTTTACCAAACTTTTATCAATTTGACGAAAGATTCTTGACAGGATATGTTAGCGGTAACAAAATAAAGTCTCAAATCTACCAGATGATTGTCATTTGCAGTCTGAAACATCGTTCCAAGTGGTTTAGCCCAAGAACAATGTCGGTCATTCAGACCGACACTTTACAAATTTTTACCGATCCTTCTGTCAAAATGTTGGTTTTGTCCGTCAGACCGACGCATTTCGTGAAGACTGGACATCATTTTGTGAATGGCAGTTACGACAACAAACAATTTTTAACATTGGTTTTGAAGTCGCAACATCAATATCTATTTGGAAATCAAATTTCTGTGAAATCGGACAATGTTGAATTTTCCCACCTTTTTTGGTGGCCATTTTGAAAATGGCGGTCAACGAACAATTTTCAACATAGGTTTTGAAGTCGCAACATCAATATCTACTTGGGAACCAAATTTCATTGAATTCGGACAATGTTGAATTTTCCCGCCCTTTTTTGGCGGCCATTTTAAAAATTTCAACAAACCATGTCTTCAGTGCAGATAAAATCTGAACATTTGGAAGACCATAAACTCAAAGATGCTTAAAAGCTGAGGGAGAACAAATAACCAATATGATCTAAACAGAAAGCCAAAATCAGCTAAGAACAGGGCTTTACATGAGGGAGATACTCCTTAGTTTTCAACAAATTTACCAAAATTGAGAAATTGAAATTTCCAAATAAAGATGACTTTCGGATCAGCACCAAAGCACTGACTACTGGGCTGGTGAATACCCTCGGGGACTAACAGTCCACCAGCAGAGCCATCTACCCAGTTGGTACAAATAACTAAATACAGAACTCACTGTAGATTGGGTTTCTGCATGTGGCCATTTGACGATCCATTATTCTTCAGTGCAGATAAAATCAGAACTGAACATGACCAAATATGATATTTCAACATCAAAGGCTTCTTGATATATGTGTAATGAGGGCTGTTCCAGAAACACATACGTGGGACTGGGGGAAAGGCACTTTCAAATTGCTGCTATGGGTGGGTGTTATTATTCAAGTCATAATTCATGAGCAAATAGAAAAAATCCTATTTTGCATCTATGGGTGGTCATGACAATTTTTAAGTGCCTTCCCCCTGTCTCATGTATGTTTTGCTGGAACAGCCCTGAGTTAATTTCATAATTTTTACTTGTGTCTGACCTGAGGAATGAACAAATGAAAGTAAACAAGATTTAAAAATATAATATAGTTTCTTATTATTCAATATACAAGTATAAAAAATAACAATTCATTGGTATAATTTTACAATAGTATGATGTATAAAATTAAACATAATAAACAACAACAAATATGATACACATGTAGTATATTAATTAACTTTTTTATACAGTTTAGGAGTTGGAACTTGACTTGTAAACATTAAATGTTGCTAAAAATATTGAGAAATTGATCTTATTTAATTATAAGTAATCTTAAATAAGTGGCAAGGATAATATTTTTAATTTGAAGAATCCTTCAAAGACAACACTGCACACAACTGTCATTTCTGTAGTATTTATTTTATCTACAGTATCAAGTTTTTAAGGTGCCAAAATGAAACATTTTTGGTGTTAATATTGACAAAACATTCTTTCATTCACTGAAAATAAACTTATGACTAGAATAAAACTAAATCTAGATTTTATTATTTTAGATTATTAAGAAGAGATACTATTTTGCAATAAGTCCAGAATTTTCTTATTTTCTTTCTTTTATAAATATATTTAAACAGAAGATTTTTTTGTAATTTTATCAAAAAAAGATATCTCTCCCTAAAAATATATATGAATTGATGAATTGTAAAACAATTAATTGAAAATGACTTTAATGTATGAATCTTTTTATGCAAATGAATATTAGTTTGCAAAATATGCCACTTTATGAAAAACTCTTATTAAGGGGAGGTAATTACACATTTTTATGATTTTTCAAAATATGATAGATGACCCCAATTATTTTGGTATTTCAATTGTGATGTCTTTATCACATTTAATACTTCTTTTAAATACATGTACTGAAATTTCTAAATCTTATTTTTTCCATACATGGACTATATTAAAAGTTCAAAATCTTTTAATTCTATTTCCTGGCAGATTCTCCTGGCAAAATGAGTTCAGGGACCTATTGAATTTTAAACTACAAATTTGAACTGTGTTTCATAGCCTTTCAAGAAAAATATCTTTTTCTTTTAGTCCCTAAAACCACCTTCAAAGATGTTTTAGGACCCAAAAGTGATTGCAGATTTTATGCTGTCTGGAAAATTTCAGATGTTTAATAAATTAGGTTTCCACTTGATTTTGATTTGGTTATTTTTTTTCTAATACAAAAACAGATTGAATGCATTGAATTTACATCAATAAGGATTTTGAAAATTTTTCTAATTCTTACTTTTTAAGAAATAAGAACAATGATTAGGTTCTGAAAAAGTCTTGTACTATACTGTGGTAATGCCCTGGGGAAATGCCTTCATATTGCTTCATTATACAGTGTTACAAGCTATTATTATGGTAATACCTTCCTCAGCCCTGATGAAACATATGTGATAATTGAAATATTGTCTCATCATCAAGGGCTACATCAGCTATATTATGGTATTGCCTTCCTCCAACCCTGACGTAACATATGTGATAACTTAGATATTGTCTCATTATAAAAGGCTTTATCAGCTACATTATTATCTTCATTTGGGTCTATAGTATGTACATAGAGTTCTCTAGCATGTAGATCAGTCCAGTTTGTTTGTAACTTTACGGGATCAAATCCAACCCATTCAGTGTATCTATATACTATGGTTCTAATTGAGTATCTCATAATTCTTATATCCTGAAGTTTCGGTTGATCACTGTTGATTTGAGGTAGATTTGATGGTCGTGGATACTGATTGAACACAGCTGATTTCCATTTTACATTTGTGTCGCTACCACTTACACTCAAACTTTTAATCAAAGGTTTTAAACTTAATCCTTCTGTACATAAGGCAATACTTGAGCTGTTTTCTGGACAAAGTCCTGGTACAGATATCCCACTAATGTCTGCGATAGTTGGGAAAATATCAACAAGTTCTACAAGGGAATTGGAGACTTTGTAGCTGTTCAACTCCATGTTCTTTTTTGAATCATGTCTACCATTAAGATATGGTGCTATATTTGAATTATCTCCCCTGTCAGTAAGACCTGGTACATAAACAATAAGAGGAACTCTAACTGCCACTTCAAAGTTACTATACTTGGACCATTCTTGATGTTCTCCTAATGCCCAGCCTAGAAAAAAAAGAAATGAAGTAACGGTTGTGAAATTTTTACAATTACGAAAGTTCTCCTAACACCCAACCTTAATACAGAGAACTAAGTAACTTAATGTTGTTATTAATGATGTTCATCCTGTGTTCAATCTGGAATACAGAGACCCATGCTACAACTATGACCATTCCAGAGGTTCTCCTAATGCCTAACCTAAATTACCTAAAGAACAAATTCATTTAACTTGACCATTCCTGAGGTGAACCTAAAAAGCTGAGAACAATCATTGTGTACTTTGTTATATTTTGGCCATTCTTGATGTTTTGATGACTGAACTAAGTTCCTGCACTTTAACCAAACCGGAAGTTCTTCTTCTGCATTACTCAAAATACATAAATAGGAGTTACAAACAGTCAATATTCCTGATTTGTCTTCTGTACCCCATCAATGAATGTATCAGTACAAGGATATGAAGTAACTGCTGACTGTAAAATGTTCAATAAACAAATTAACTTTGAATTGATATGAGGATAAATCTGCAGACAGGAAAAGCAATACTTTAAACTAGATCTAGTGGCCCAGAGACTGAGCCTGTATCCCCCCCTGATAAAATGCCTTTATGCCATGTAAATGCTGATGATGTTTTTTCCAATGAGTTCTAATGTTTAGCTATGTTCTACACTGGCAGCAATCTCTTTTGTCAGATTTAATTGAAATGAGTAATCTTTGTAAAGGACCTTCCATACCTCATTCCAATACAGTTTAGTTAAATTTGCTTCAATAGTTTAACAGCAGATGATGAAATTGATGATTTTCCCAAATGGTCTAATGGTCAACTACAAATGTATGTTCCAGGCTTGTGGTCATGTTTTTGTCAGGTCAGAATGAAATGAGCAATTTTTGTGAAGGACCACACAAACATCATTCCTATATAGTTGAGTTGAATTTGCTTCGAGAAGAAGATGAAAATATGATTTCTAAATAGGGCTCAATATTAAACTGTGTTCAGGGCTGGCACCCATAATTTTTTATGGGATTTGACCGAAATAAGCAATCTCTGTGAAGGACCTTCAATGTACCATTTTAATATGGTTTACATTAATTTCTTTAAATAGTTTCACAGCAGATTGTTGAAAATGATTATTTTTCCATAGTGTACAATGTTAAATTTTGTTCTGTACTGGCCCCTTTGTTTTTTGTCGGATCAGAATGAAATAAGGAATCTCTACAAAGCTACTTCCATGCATTATTCCTGTAAAGTTTGGTTGAATTTGCTTCATTTGTTTTATAGGATGATGATAATATAATTTTCCCATAAGGTCCAATGTTAAACAAAAGTTTACTTAAATTTACTTCAGTAGTTTCAGAGGAGGGGGTGGAAATGTGAAAAGTTAATGGACCATGGATGATGGACAGACTACTTTGGGTCTGATGAGCTAAAAAGCCTTTGTCATTTTAAAAAGTAAAAAGTGATTCTAAGAGTATTGCATAGAACATGAAAAAACTCTTGATGAGTGCCATAGCTAGTCTTTCAGGCCTGCCAACCTTTCTAAACCTTTCTGGGTTTTTTTTAGGGAAAACCCCCATGGAGGCTCCTAAAATCAAAAGTTGAAATTCCAAATAAAAGACACTTGAAGACAATTAAACAACTAAGGAAGAATTCAATGTAATGATGAAATACATGAGGACACTATAAACAACAAAAGCATACCATAAGACCCCTTGTAGCCAAGTTTTAAGGAGTTTCCTTATTTGACATGCAGCAAAACCCCAATGGTGATTTTCAAAAGTTGGCAGCCATGTTCTTTGCACAAGTGCCATAACTGTGCTTAAAATCAACAGTCAAAACCAAATTCAAACTTTATAATTTAATTATCAAAATATAACTCAAATATCTTGAAAAATATCAAAAAGTTATGGAAATGTGATTACCTAATAATGACAAAAACTTCAAAAACTTCAAAACTTTTGCAGCAAGGTTACAGATTTCATAAATTGTTAAATACATTTAAAAAGTTTTATCAAAGATATGAACATCTGACATCTAAATATAATGTCACTCGCAAACAGCTTATTTCTAAGGGCATTTCCCATCCTCGATTTTACGGAAATGTTGTTAAAAAATGTCAGAAACTGATTAAAAATCCAGAAAAACTGGGACGTAA
>MJUU01038853.1:18006-57183 GCA_002080025.1 Modiolus philippinarum | reverse complement strand
TCCGGTTTGTGATCCGTTTTGGCAAGTTTCTGAGATATACAAATACATGAAGTTCATTGACAATACGTGGAAATAGTGAGATATTTAAATTTTAGTCTTATACGATTTGAATTTTGCGCAAATATTGATAGCGTCGGGGTAGACACGATATATCACGATACTTCCCGTAGCTTCGAATTTCTGGAATTTATGTCTCTGACAAAACTGCATTTAAAAAGATTTGTAAAGATGTCGCATCTTCCTCAATATTGAACAACAGTAGCATCATACACGAAACTCTCTGCAGGATTTGGCAAGGAAGCATGGGGTATTTCCGTACAAATCCCAGTATCGATGAGAAACAGTCTGACCTTATAAATGAAAGTATTGATTTTTTTGTTGTCTGATTATTCTTAGAGTGAAGGAGTAAGTCGGAGGGAGTCGCATGCAGATAGTGATTTTGTGATTCGAGCTTACATAAGACAACCCATCCTGATCACCTTTCCTGTAAATGTTTATCCTGACTGTTTTTTATCTTCCCGTTCTTTTAGAGGAGGAGGCGATCTGATCTCGGATTCACGTGAAAATTATGACAAAATCCCGATTTTCTCAGTAAATGACTTAATCCTGATCCCGAAAAATGAAGATTCCTATTCCGTTTATCATGGGTATTGTTACGGGTTAATCCCGATTCAGCCCGTTGAATAAAACAACTAATCACGGAGTCCCGAAAAAGATCCTTCCTTCCCTCATTTTCGATTCCATTACAACGATTGTCATTAGGAAAATTTTAACCCTCAGAATAGTGTCTACAAATCTTTAACATCCTGTCTTTACATTTTCAAGCGATTCTTAGCTTCTTGATTTATCCCCATGGAAACGCTAGCAATTATGGTATTTCTAGAATTAAAAAAAACAAAAAAACAAAAAATTGGTCGCTAGAAATAATGTGCATTATGGTTCTTTTCGGTATGCCTTTAATTTTTGGTTTTTAGATAAACCCCAGAATTGGTCGCTAGCTTGAGTCTGGTTAAAGATATTGTTTAAAAGTCAGAATTTCTATCATTTTCATACAATTCCGTCTACTTTTCCGTTTTAGGGAATTAAAAGCTTTAGAACAATTTTTCTTTTGTATAATATTTTGTAACAATTTTTTCTCCGCCTCTTTTGTTTCCATGGTAACGATGGCTATTTAAAACAAATATGACTCATAATCATGCTTTAGCGGAACACTTTTTTTTTTATCTTATATGCGCCGCAAATTGAAAATTATTCCGAGGGATTACAATTACGGTAGGTACTGCAGGCATATATACACTATCTCCCTTAATTGTAATCGGTTACAATTAAAGGAGGTCTTGCAATCGTAAATGTAACCGGGATTACATTTAAGGGTGGTCCTTAACCTTAAGTGTAATCGGATTTCATTTAAGGTAAGGATTACACTTAAGGGCTCAACAGAGCTCCTCAATTTGGAACATTTTATCGTGTCTACTACTTATAATTTTACGTGACTCCAAATGCTTCACAGCAAAAGTACGATAACAGTCCTATTTTGACATTTGTAGTAATAAGTCTTTACAATAAATAAAAAAAGATAACAGCAAACCAACGATGACCGGGAATTACAATCAAAGGCTACAATCCGCTCGAAAACAGCACAAGAAACAACACAAATAAAAGACAAAAGACAAGCGTAAACAACGATAGAAGTTCGGGATAGACGGACTTGGTACCGTCACTAGCCAGAATCCCCCTTTCTTTATCAAGTTTCCTTATAATATTTTATCGGTAATTTGTATGAATTTCCTTTGATCTACAGAGACTGATATTCTCAGTATCACCGAACTGGACACTATCACGAAAATATCGGGTCACTGTGAAGGCGTCACTTGCGGGTTGCTAAGCTGACGTCATATTTTGTACTATTTGTCGTGTTCATACGCGTAAGACGTTGAATGAAGAATGCATTTAAATAATTGCAATAAACAATAGATTAACTGTGCTTAAATAAATATTATAGTTTATTTCAATTTATTTTAGAGTTCTGTTTATCATTTTGTGAATTACCGATAAAAGAAATATAGGAAATTTGTTTTTGATACGGACTTAATCACGGCGTAAAGCATCAAGCTCGCCCTAGCGGGCTCACTTGATACTGGCCGTGATAAAGTCCGTATCAAAAACAAAATGTCCTATATTCCATATATAAAGACACGAATTAAACCCAATATAGATAGACTACTGACTCCAAGACCCAAAATATAAAAAAGAGATGAATGATACAGAACGTAGGTTTGAAAGATGGTCAAGGAGTGCATATGTACATGAGTAATTTGCTTTCATATAAAAGAATTTTCTATCATTGTGTCTCTTCACATTTGAATATTGTTAAAATGCCTCTGTTTAATGTTTGTTTTTAATCTATATTAAATGGCAATTTAAAAAATAATATACTGAATATTTGAATTTGGTTATTTTGTTTTATTTTCAGCAATCCCAGACTCATCTGCACGTAAGTACTTACTCGTTTTATTCTCAAGCTCAAACTCTTTGCCATTAATGAGCCACATTCCTACTTTATCAGATTTCGCTTGTTTATAAAGATGTTTTGGAGGAAGGGTTACTCATGGCTGATTTCCTTTGCTGAATTGCCTAAGGTTTGCAACATGAAACTTTTGGAGCTATTTATTGACGTCAATATATTAATAGGGGAAACAGGAACAGTTTAAGAAGCCTAAGGCTTACTTCAAAAAGCTTAGTTATTATCAAGTATTGCATGTTCATATCAACTCAATAAAATATTTGATTCACAGTAACTTCGGTATTTAGTTATCTGATTAAACATTGATTTGTTTTCAAATAGTACCATTTATATTTTCAATTTCATTTTCATAGAACAAACATGCACATGTACAGGAAGTGGAGACCCTCATTACAATACATATGATGGACAATGGATACATTTTCAAGGAGCATGTAAATATACACTGACATCCTATAAAGATGACAAATGTGGATTTTCTGTGGAAGCAAAACACGAATACAGAGGAAATAATCGTCACGTGACGTATTTGAGACTTGTTGACGTCAGATATAGGGGACATTTGTATCGACTTCATAGGCAGCGAAAATTTTTTGTAAGTTGATGAAAAGTATTTTTATATTTATATACCTTTTAGTTGTATAATTTTATGGTTTGATTGTCCATTAAATCGAGATTTTCGGTATATCGCTTACATTTGTGTATTAAATAATCCTGTTTGGTTCTGTCTAGTGTATTTAAATGGATAAAGATGCTTGGCTGTAAAATTTTTCATTTTAACTTGCATAAATTAATTTACAAAAAAAAAATGATTATTTATTTTATTTTGATTGGTTAAAATCAGACATTTATGTTTTTGTTCTTTTCTCTAGGTTGATGATGTTCAAAAGTACGTTCCATATAACAGTAACGGTGTAAAGGTTTTCACAACAGGAAACAAGTTACGACTAGATTTAACTGAATGTCAAGTTTCTGTAGAGTTTGATGGTATCCATGTTTTTAAAGTGACTGTACCAAAGCAAATAGGAGAAAACTTAAAAGGCATTTGTGGTAATTGTAACGGCGTGGCAGATGATTTCAAGAAAAATGATGGTACAGATGTTTCCGCATCATCTAATAAATATACCCTGATTGGAAACAGTTATGAAGTACCAGACGATTCAGACCTATTTATCCCACAGTAAGTCTCTTTCAAACTGTAGTTATGCATTTCCAAAAATACTTAGACGAAATGTTATCTACTCTTTATTCAATTCATATCTTGATATCAAAAGTTACATCAGTCAAATTCATTCGTGAACTCATCTTGATAATATTTTGATACATGACTGATATTGTTAACAGGGTATTGAATTCAAACTTTCCTTATGGAGGTAGACCTACATGAAGGGACACAACTCTTAAAAATCAATGGTATGTTTATTTAAATCATTTTCATGAATATATTGTAAGCTTCTATGTAACAAAGATGATTTAAATTCTTCTTCACATCAATGCTTAAAGACCATCGATGAAAATGACGTTTTCAAACGTTAGCTCCAATAAACTAGGTCAACTACCTTAAACAGTGATCAACAGTGTATCAATTCAGACTTTAGTCGAGTATAAAATGACTGCTATTTTTCAAGACAAATCATTTTATTTGACAGGTGCACCCCCTGGGTAGATGTACACATGTGTACAAAAGAGTTAAAGAAACTTGCAGATACATCAATATGCTGGATGTTAAATCCACTATTTAAAGACCATAGTGTGTTTCAAAAATGTATAGAAGCTGATCCTGATAGAGCGAAGGAAAATTATGATTCCTGTTTGTATGATTTCTGTGCCAATCATAACAGTACAGAAATTAATTCCATTGTTTGTGGAATTTTAGAAGGCTATGCCGACCAGTGTACAGCTTTGGGAATATCCGTGCAATTCAGAACTAAGGATGTTTGTCGTAAGTCTGTTATTAATTGAATATTTATTTTGTTTATTCGCTGGCTTAACATAATTTACTCACATTTCGTAAAACCCACATTTGAATTTGCGATGCCCTCTTTCTTTTCTTCTGATGCATAAACATTAAAAAGAATATAAACAGCATAACAGTGTATTATGGCATATCCAAGAAATTATAATACGTTCGTTTTCCGCAAACTGTTGTCCAGTTTTGTAAGTGTTCCTGCTATCTTCTCTACAATAATTGCTTTTCCAAATTGTAAAAAAAAAAATGTTTTTTTTTTCGTTTTGAAAATTAGATCATTATCAAGTTTTTAGTATGATATTTCATTTAACATGCATAAGCTGAGGTTTTACTGTCCGGTTTTTGACCCCCCCCCCCCATTTCAGAATAAGGGGTAAAAAAATCGGTCTAACCGATTGTACTCGAAAGTTAACATAATAACTTAATTCTATCCAGGAACATAAAATATACTTTGTTAATTTTTAATTGAAATATTTAAACCAAGACAATTATTATGTCTTACTTTTTTGAAGGAAAATTATTCAAATGAAATACTAGAAGATCTTTACCAGTAATATAGTGTTCTGTTTTAGTCTTTTTGTATATAATCTAATATCCCGGTCTCTAATATACTATATTTATGTATTACTAAGTATTTACAAATAATGAATTTAAAATAAATCTATACTTAGTCTAGTAGTTGTTTGTTCTTAATATTTCTTTATATCTCTGTAGCTCTGTCATGTCCGGAAAATGCTGTTTATAATCCTAAAATGTCTGGTTGTCAACCGACTTGTGTTGATCCTAAAGCTCCAGAACAATGTAAACTTCCAGATGTTGAAGGCTGCCAATGTAAGGAAGGATTTATACTCAGTAATTTAGCCTGTGTACCGGAAACACACTGTGGATGTAGACATAACGGAGAGTATATACCAGTATGTGTAGATACTTTTTATACGATTTAATCAAATATATAAATGATTCAGCGATAACGCAAGTAAAAACGTCGGCAATTATATATCTTTTTTAGAAAAAGAAAATCATTCAAGAGATGTATGCTTTCCATATATTTCAGTTATGGGATACAAGTTTTTGAGAGAATCTCATATGGATTCACTATCATACTTTAAATTTTTGCATTTCATTTTTTGCAATTTCTAAATTTTATTCCAGCCATTCTGTTTTTAGTGCGCACATCTCACAATTTCATAATGCCAGGATTTCTTGCAATTGACTCCATGAGTGCTCTGTGGTTGTTTATATGTGTTTATTGTCTTCTATGAGTGTTTTGTCGGGTAACGGATGACAGTGCTTCTGGGAACAATTTGCCAGTTAATTATTTAATTGTTGACGGCCCAGCATCTATAAATGACGAAGAGCCGACGTGTTGCATTGTTCGATAATTGGCAATAATTTTGCTCAAACGGGTACAAAGGGTATTCTTAAACTTACTATGAGCAAAACGCATTGTTGAAGATTTCATGGCGACTTCAAAATGAAGAATAACAATAAAAGCGTTGTTCTATTGTTTTGTCAACACTTATTTGTATAGAGTATTTATTTAATATCTTTTTTTGTTAGTTGTCATAGAAGATCTAATAACAATAAGCATTATTTTAATAATGCTACAAGGAATTATGAATTCGTCTTTCCGAAAACGTGTTATGAATTCGTATCTTTTTTAACTTTGGACTCAAATCTGAAATAAGTTAATTTCTGATTTATATGAGTTACAGGAAATAATTTAAATGAATAATGTGGTCGTCACAATTCTGTTTATTTTCTAGTTTGGAACAGAAATCGAAGCTGCGGATTGTTCTAGTGTAACCAAATGTCACAAAGGGGCAAACGGAAATGCAGAATTGATAACAGAAAAACGAACACCTTGTGGTAAAAACGCTATCTGTAAACCAGTAAATGGTCATTACCAGTGTGCTTGTAAACCTGGAATGGAAGGAGATCCTTTAAAAGAATGCACTAGTGAGTAATTAACTTAAAACAAATCACAATTAGAAAAAGACAAATTACTGATATAGGAAGTGACTTAATGTAAATGTATACAATAAATCCAGAGAGGTTATCTTTGATGCTAGGTCTAAAATCATTTCAAAAAGGAAAAACAATTAACATATGCCAGCATACTGAACGAGCAGTTAAGCATTTTTTGTTAGTAAGAACAGTTTTAAATGTTTATTGTAAATTATCAGAAACGTTTCAATACTATTCGATCTTTTAAACAATCATATAAAATAATCTTTGTATACACTTATTATTTGTATTTATGCAGTTTCATTTGGAAGCTTATTATGAAAAAAGGAAGGAAATGGGGTAAATGTCAAGGAGACAGCATCCCATATCGAGGTTAAAACGACCCAAAACAAAGCATCTAGGGGTCACCACACGGTCTTCAACACAGTGAGGAACCTCACACCATAAAGCAAGCCCTAAATGGCCCCAAAAGGTAAAAAAGCGAATAAATCAATGAAAACACATCCAATAACCCAAATATCAAGAAACTAAAATGTTATAAGAAGACAAGGACAAGCCAATGACCAACATATTCCTGACTTGGGACAGGCGCAAAAATTGCGGTGGGGTTAAACTCGTTTTCTTGGATACACCCCCCCCCCCCCCACCCCCTATGTGTGGTGAATGGCTAAAAAATAAATACACAAAAAGGCTCACAGTAAAAATCAAACTAGAAAAAAGTCCAACTTAACAACTTATGTTTTATTCATATGGTATAATAAAGTCATATACAGTAAAAGAGTTTCATCTGTTTTTGCCGAAATGATGTAAAATTAATTTGATTCATAGAAATTAGTGTAATTAGAATTTTATATCATACAACTGTCATACATACGAAAAGTTAAGTTTTTAAGGTGTTTATTCCGGTGATTGCTGGAAATCATTGGTAATATTTATATTTTAACTGCTTCAAATATTTTATGACACTTTTGAATAATTGAGGTTTCATTATAGAAATGAGCTACTTGAAACTTTTCAGATCCATATTGTACATGTACTGCCAGTGGAGACCCTCACTACAGAACATTTGATGGACAGATGATTCATTTTCAAGGAGCATGTAAATATGAAGTCGCAACTATACATAAACCCAACTGTAATTTCACCATTGAGGGAAAACATGAATACAGGGGAAATAATCGTCGAGTAACGTTTATGAGGCTGGTCGACTTCAAATATAATGGGAAGGTGTACCGACTCTACAAAGGAAAACAGTTTTATGTACGTCAATTTAGAATAACAATAGAAATTTTATTAGTACTTACTCACTAAATCGCAAAGTTCCTGTTAATTTATTTTCCACAGAAAGTCATTTTGGCCACCATTGTCTCTTCAGTTCAGTTCAACTTAAAACCTTAGTGGGATTTTAAACAAACGGGTGTAAAAATGCTACTAAGTACATGCTTAATATCATTGCATAGTATAATATTCAAGTCAGGATATGAAAGGATTTTGCTAGTAAAAGATACTCTAATACTAAAAAAAAAGCATCTACTAAAGACACAATTACATAAAGATAAAATGCGAGACAGAAACGGCGTCAGTAATAAATTTTGCACAAAAAATTGTTAACGCCTCAGAATATTTAATGTGAAATAACTTTCATTATTTTGGACAGCCGTAATGTAAGTTCGTGCAAGGACACTTATGTTTTCTTCAGGAATGGGATGACAGTGATAGTAAGAGCGCTTTGCCAGTTAATTTTATGCTCGTTTACGATCCCACATCAGTTGGCTAAATAAGACACGAATGTGTCATTGTTCGACAATTTGCAATTAATTCCACTCAAATCGTCCCTGGGTGCCGTCTGGAACTTACTTTTAGGTCTGAACATAGCTCTTTGTTGAAAGCCCCGTATTGACTTAAACTTGAAGAAAAAAAATAAAGCACTGTTCTATTGCTTGGTTTTACAATGTATTTGTAGAGATTTGGTCTCATGTTCATTTACTCTATATCTTTTCAACAATATTTTGTTTTAGGTTGATGGAATTCAGAAGTTTACTCCCTATAAAGACAGTGCAGTTACAGTATATATGACTGCAAACAAATTAAGACTTGAAGGTCCGTGTAATACAGTTCTTGAGTTTGACGGGGTACATTATATGGAACTAACTGTACCTAAAGAAATAGGAGGCGACATTAATGGTCTGTGTGGAAATTGTAACGGTAGAGCTGATGACCTAAAAACTAAAGAAGGCAAGGATGTATCATATGATAGGAACAAATATTCTCAAATTGGAAATAGTTATGAAGTTCCAGATGACTCCGATTTACCAGTGAAACAGTAAGTTGTAAATCGATATCGTCGCGATGTAAAATTTAAAGATTTCAATTTTTGAAATAAAAACATTTGGTTTTGATTTTATTTCTTTGTGATGAGTTGAATTTCTGTTCTTATTCATCTAGCGAAGTCTTATTCCTCCTGTAGAACAGAGCACTCAAATTTACTTGAATATTTGAGCACTATCATAAATTTTTTTTTACGTATTTTCTAAAGATTTCGGAATGATTGGAGTCAAATATTTCAGAATTAGTTATACCCTACCCGACTGAATGTGACTTCTTTATTTCCAGAATCAAAATCACCCAACAAATGAACATATATTGTGTCATGTTATTTGTTTTCTTTCTTCAGATGTAAGCAAGTTGTTGATGTAGAACACTGCACACGGGACCAGTTACGAAAAGCAGAAAATTCACTATGTAGCTTACTCAATCCAAAAAATAAAATGACCAGCATTTTCAAATGGTGTATAGAAGCTGACCCAGTTAGGGCACAGGAAATGTATGATTCTTGCCTCATTGACTTCTGCTCATTTATGGACAAACCAGATATTGTGTGTGAAACATTACAAGGATATGCAGACCAATGTCAGTATTTGGGTATACCCATAAACTGGAGAGATGAGAAAATGTGTCGTAAGTTTGTTTCTCTATACAACTATTGATTTTGTTGTCTACTACGAAAAAACATAATTTGAATGGCTAAAAAATAAACAAAAATACAATTTTCATAAAGGGATAAAATAACATCATTAAACATCTATCTATATTGATTTACTGAGTACAGTAACATCTAATGCCAAACAATTTCTCAATAAAATAAATACAAAATACATCTTTCCGATTGGTTTGAAATTTTGGAAAACATGTTGTAAGTTCGTTTCTCTTAATAACTGATGACATTGTTTGTCTACCAAGACCTGAACACCTAAAAATTGAAAAAAAAACATTCTTGTAAAGGGATAAAATAACATTATTAAACATCTGTTTATATCAATATTAATTTATTTAAAATGTTACTTTTAAAAAAATAAGTGATAAGTTAATAAATCCAGCAACATTTAATGTCAAAAACATTCTCAATAAAGTACACATTTTCTACATTATAGCTCTTCCTTGCCCAGCAAATTCAGTCTATAAATCAATGGTGTCGAGCTGTCCGGCCACATGCACTGATACAAGAGCACCTGATAACTGTAAACTGAAAGCAAGAGAGGGATGTGAATGTCAACAAGGATATGTACTCAGCAATAATGAATGTGTTAAAGTAGAGGAGTGCGGTTGTCACGCTGATAATGGAGAATATATTCCAGTAAGTATGCATTTACACTTAGGACCCTTTGCTTTTATGACTTTCTGGTTTTTAAGTACATTTTAATTTCTTGTTGTCTAAATGTTTTTATTTTATCTATACTGAAGAAGATGTCAAATTGGTCATCTGCAGAGACAAAATAATATATATATATATACTTGTTTTTGTATTTTGTTAAAGGGAGAAATGTAACGATCATTTTTAGCAGCCATTGACCTCATTTTGAGAGCTTTATACTGTTGATAATATGACAAATGTTGTACTTTGCATATGCTGTCATTCTTCTTAATTGATGTGATGTAATTATGTGTCGTCTTTAATTGTAGGACAAATGAACAGTATAATAAATTATACTTATGTTTATCTTACTAAATGTTATAATGCTGATATTCTATAATTTTAATCAAATTATTTTATGAAATTTAAGGTTGGGGAGGTTATCGAGAGTCCGGATTGTAGCTATGTCAGAAAATGTGAGATTATTAATGGAAAACCAACACTCGTTAAAGTAGAAAGAGAAAAATGCGGCTCAAATGCTGAATGTAAACCTGAAGATGGACATTATAAATGTAAATGTAAGGAAGGAACATTTGGTAACCCACTGAAGATATGTAGTGGTAAGTATTTTATTCCACGTGGTTATTTATATTTAGAAATGTACATTCGTTTTATAATGGATTATTAATTTTCGCGAGTCGTTGTCAATAGATGCTTGATATTAAAATCCATATCATTGATCGATTAGGGAAGCAAGCTGGTAATCCTTTCAATGCATTCAAACCAACAGTCTCATAGATAGTGTTTCAAGACATCTACGATACAATTTTTGGGTCTTGTTTTTTATTATATTTTGCCTCCTGTCCTAAAAATCTGATGAAAAACAGATGAGTACTTATTTTGTGTATTTTCGTCAGTGGTTCCAAATGTGAATGGATAACCAATATTCTTTACTAAACTAATGAAAAACAAGTGAATTTTAAAATTTGACATAATCAGACAAAACTGTATTTCCCAACTCAGTATTAATTTCAGTATTTTAACTTTTATTTTTATAGAACCGACTTGTACATGTACAGGCAGTGGAGACCCTCATTACAAAACATATGACGGACAGTGGATCCACTTCCAGGGGGCATGTAAATACATTTTGACATCATATAAAGATGATAAATGTGACTTTACAGTGGAAACAAAGCATGAATATCGAGGATCAAATAATCATGTGACGTACATGAGGCTGATTGATGTTAGATATAATGGAAATGTATATCGTCTCCACAGAGAACGGTCATTTTTTGTAAGTAATGTTACTGATATTTTGCTAATGAACCTTTTTTCAATAACTTTAATATGCTGTATTTAGATATATAATATCAATTTTATGTTATTGAAAAAATATTCGATACATGTGGGATCTTTTCTACAAATTTTCTGATGGTGTGTACCAATTAACACAACCGAATCATCGTTTTGAGGGCAAATTGTTCAATTCATGACTTGTTTTAACATTTAAATTTTATTTATATAAAGTTCTAGAAATCTTGTTTGTATCCCCACCGAAACCCCGCCAGTTTTACGACCCTTATTGAAAGTTGAATAAATTCACGGAAAAATTCGAAATATCCAGTGGGTATCATCAAGTTTTGTGTATTTATGTGGCAACTAAGATTTAATTCATGATTGTTTAATCACTTTTAATTCTCATACAGTTAACCAAATTTTGTTGCAGAATTATCATTTACTTTTTATTTTGATGTTCACTTTTGTCTTGTTTATTATAAAATCATATTGGGGCCTTGTAGTCTATACTAAGGTAGATCCTAATACTCGCACCTTTTCTCTTGCTCAGTATGACTTTGCCCATTGTCTAAAAATAAACCAACCTAACGTTTATGACCTCATCAATTACGTCATGTGTTTCTTTTTCTTACTTTTAGGTAAATGATATTCAGAAGTATGTCCCATATAATAACAATGGTGTAAACGTGTACACGACTGGACAGAGACTACGCCTTGATATTTCCGTATGTGGGGTATCTGTAGAGTTTGAAGGCACCCATTTCTTCAAAGTGACTGTGCCAAAAAGAATAGGGGAAAATCTGAAAGGAATTTGTGGTAATTGTAATGGAATGGCGGATGATTTCCGTACAAAAGATGACAAAGATGTTTCAACAGCACCAAACAAATATTCATTGATAGGGAACAGTTATGAAGTACCAGATGACTCCGACTTGCCTATACCACAGTAAGTTCATTGTAATGGACTATGAACTTCAAATAAAACAAGCTATTTCATTTTGTTGTTTAGAAAGAATACACTGTATTTCACTAAATACAAAAATGTAGATACGACATTACAATATTGAAATCGTTTATTGATAAACAGTTGAAGGATATGGAGTATAAATGCACATGAAACGAAGTCTATATTAAAACATGGTAGAATCAAGAAACGGAACGGCGCTTTTTAAGTTGATCCTCATCTTGAAATCACCACGAGGTCTTCTACATAGAGCTTTACTCATACGTCAGAGTAACTTCTATGGAAACTGAATATTCCCTAATTTTTTATACTTAACGCGGAAAACCACGTTCCGGAATTGATTCTTACCAGATATTGCAGCATCACTGATGATGTTTAACACTTTCTAAATAGTCTTAATTTTCCAGTATGTTATTAGATGAAAATTGCAAAAGGATGCTTGTAACAATTGTTACGAGTTCAAATTTTCATATTGCAATGCAATGATTACATGAAAACAGTTATAGTAAAAACGGCTGAAAAATGTTTCTTTTAACATTCTAAAGTCTTTATTGCAACTTATTTCTTTTATTCTGTTATTCTTTGAATTGATATACAATATAATTGTCAAACATAATACAAACACATTATATTTTGACAGATGCACTCCCTGGACCGATGTTCACGCATGCACAAAACAACTCAGGGAAAAGGCTGATTCTTCATTTTGTCGGATGCTTAAACCTGAAAATAAAGACTGGAGTATATTTAAGAAATGTATAGAGGCCGATCCTGTAACTGCCTTGGAATATTATGATTCCTGTTTGTACGATTTCTGTGCTTATCATAACGATTCCGATATCAACAACATTGTTTGTAAAAGTCTAGAAGCGTATGCTGACCAATGTTCTGCTCTAGGAGTACCCTTACACTGGCGGACAAAGTCGATATGTCGTAAGTGTTATGTACTGCCTTTGAATAAATTCAAATCTTTTAACTTTAAATCAAAACAACAGAATATCAGTTTTTCTAAAAAGAACAAATAACAAAAAGATTGATCATTTACAAAAAAACAAAAACAAAAAAACCCCCAAAAAAACCACCACAAAACAATTATATAGAAAATAAATAATCTATTTGATACACAAAACACTTTTTGATGTTTTTAACCTTTTATTGTCAAATTATGAAGTCAATCAAAAGCTAATTATATTTGGATTTTTGAAAACAAGAATTTTAGCGAATAAATTTTTGATTCGTGTCTAACATGTCGAAGATTTTCTAAATAAATCGTTTAATCCGACTTTAAAAAGACTTTAAAAATATAGCATGTGTCTTATTTATATCAATACTATTTCTTTTAGCTCTTTCATGCCAAACGAATGCGGCATTTAATCCAAAAATGTCGGCTTGTCAACCGACTTGTGTTGATCCAAACGCTCCAGAGAAATGCACATCCCCTGACGTTGAAGGATGTCAATGTAAAAAAGGGTTTAGACTCAGTAATTTAGAATGTGTGCCAGAATCACAATGTGGATGTAGAACTGACAACGGGGAATATGTACCAGTATGTATAATATAAGATCATTGATACTTTTGTTCTAAGAATTTTATATTTTAGATTATCTACTTGATAAGCTATAAGATTGAGTGTTAATTTTAATTTTTGATTTAATTTAAGAATGATTATCTTATTTAATATTTTTTAGTATATTTCCGAACAATATGACATATATACATGTAGGTTAGTTATTAAATAATGCTCGTTTTAGTGTGTTTATGTATTGAACTTAATTATTTACATTTTTCAAGCTTGGAACAGAAATCGTCAGTTCAGATTGTACAAAAATCACAAAATGTCAGAAAGGAAGAAATGGAAATGCAAAATTCGAGACACTGGCATTACCACCATGTGGGAAAAACGCCGTATGCAAAGCCATAGATGGTCGTTACCAGTGCACTTGTAAGCCAGGAATGGAAGGAAATCCTCTGCAAGAATGCAAAAGTAATTTATTGTTTTTTTTTTATTTAAGAAATTTATTATAATACAATTCAGTCGAACATTTTATTTTATATATTGACCTTCAATATAGCATGCACCATAAACATAGTTATGAAGGGTGGTAATATTATGCATAAACAATATCATAATAATATCAACAGTCATGTGAAATATTATTGTCATATTCAAATATTTTGGAAGATATTTCTACGCTTCTTAATGAACAACGGGCTTTTTGCAAAATGCTATTACATCTTGTTGGGTTTATCTGTGAGATTTAAACAGTGTACGTTTCCTTATATGACTCGTTTTGGAAATTATTTTGCAGAGGTTTGGATAGTGAACAGCATTTAATAGCGAACTTTTTATTTCTATGCATGCAAATTTAGTAGTTTTCCGAAATTTTATTAATTTGCACAGACACACTAAGGGTAAATCATATATGCATGATTTCCTTATACAATATGATTATTAACTACTATGTTTTATTCATATTTCCAAGGAGATATCTTCATACCCTCTTCTGCTCTTTTCATCAAAAACTATTGTTTTATGCATAACATTGTATGAAATTTTAATCTCTACCTATTTGGACTTCATCAGTTTTTACGGGAAAACTAGACGATGATCTATCGGTTTTCTGTATGAATTTGGAAGTACGTTTGATTACCTTTCAGTCACAGAAATATCGAACGCTTTATTTCTGGTCCCTCCGAACAACCATAATTTATTCGCTATTTATAAATCAGTCTTCTCTTTGACAGTAATGTTGTTTTCCAAAGCAATAAAATTAAAAAAAAAAGATTTTTTTCAGATCCATATTGTACGTGTACAGCATCCGGAGATCCTCATTACAGAACCTTCGATGGACAAATGATACATTTATATGGAGCATGTAAATACACTGTAGCTGCCGTAAATAATAAGAAATGTAATTTTGCAATTGAAGGAAAGCACGAATACAGAGGAAAAAGTCAACGAGTGTCTTTCATGAGGCTTGTTGACTTTAAATATAATGGAAAGGTGTATCGACTCCACCAAGGACGCAAATTTTATGTAAATATATTTTTTTATCATTTTTAAAGTCCAAAAGCGCAAAAGAAAAAACGCAGAAAACATACTGACGAGACCAAAAAATATTATGGGCATATTACAATTTTAATGTCATTACTCCAGGATATTTCTGGATTCATATTTAAATAACATTATTTCAGTATTTGATTTTCATTGAATATGTCAAATTCAATGTGTCGAAAGTATCAAATAATATTTAATTAGAATCCTGCGTTGTTTTTTTTATCATTTTAGATTCATCAACAGCTCTAGATGTTTCGTCCATTTGTCTTGTTCGTTTTAGAAATAATAGACATAAAAAAAAAACAAACACGAAACCGTACAAAAGCACATACGAGAAAAATAAATACAGAAATATACCTTTTTTCAGAATGACTTTCAACCTAAGACGTGACCAATATACTTTTATACGCTAGATATATCAGCTTATAAGAACAGGCCCAGAATTTTACCTATATTTTTAATAAAAAGCTTTTCTTACCGAAATAAATACAAATTAATACATGGGCATTTCCATATTGGCCTGGTTATCATCCTGGTTAGACACCCATATTGGCCCGAGACGAAGTCGAGGGACAATATGGGTCGAGGGATGATAATCAGGTCAATATGGAAATGCACATGTATTAAACTTTTTATTACATACTTCCGATATTTAGAAATGCCAGGCCGATATGGACCGGAAGTCGTTTATTTGCCCAGGCCAATATGGACCGGAAGTCGTTTATTTTGTCTGAAATGCACGAGGAGCATAAAATAACCTATTATTTTCCTGGGGTGTGAAAATATGGACAGTTTACTTCCGGTCATATTGATCATGCAAAAACGCTTTTATTTCTACCAAGTATGTAATAAAGGAAAATAATACTTATTTTCTGCAAGCAATTTGGATACTATCGTTAGGCAAAATAGAAAGAAAACACATTGGACAATAACACTAACGATATTGTCAAACCATACCAATTTCTGTGATAATAAATTCTGATGAAAGTAATTTAAAAGACATTTTAATTTTACCTACGGTATATTTTTTGGAAGTGACAAAGTTTAGAACTGTGTATTATAAATATAGTTTGCCAAAATGTGTAAAGAAATTAAGTTGTTTTTTTATTTCATTTGAAGGTTAACGGAATAAGAAAATTCACACCATATGAAGAAAATGGAGTAAAAGTTTTTACAACAGGAAACAAACTCAGACTTGAGGGTCCTTGTGGAGTCATTATTGAATTTGACGGAGAACACTATATGGAAGTGACAATTCCGACAGAACTAGGAAATTCTGTTCAAGGTATATGTGGCAACTGTAATGGTCTACCTGACGACCTAAAAACGAAAGCAGGAAAGGACGTTTCCTCTGACAGAAACAAATATTCATTAATCGGAAATAGTTTCGAAGTGCCAGATGATTCTGACTCACCTTTGGAACAGTAAGTTTGATTCTTTGATTATTAATACATTTTATATATATTTAACGGGGTGCTAGGGTACTTAAATGAAAACACTTTTCACCGTATTGTTAGTAAGCCTTAAGCTTCACTCTATCCGATAAAAAATACGACGATGCATGATTAATATTTTAAAATTCTGTTCTGTCATAATTGTATCACTGAATTTTTCGATTTTTTTTATTCTTTTGTAACTCGTCATATTCTTAATTAGGTCATTTTTCATTTACTAAATTTTTGCATACTGTAGTATTTATTTTCTTATGCAAACTAAGTACATGTTTAAAATTTTACACTCAAAACTTTACCAAATTATTTTTTTGATACAGTGATTAAATATGTTTACTTTTTTGTATATACCAAAGCTAAGTAGAAAAAATCTGACATCTAGGAAAATTAACAATTCAACAATTCCTTTAACAATATAATAGCAATGTATTTCATCCGTTGCACCTTAAAGTTCAATGACTAAATACCGAATTAACTGCGAATTTAGTTTCTGCATATGCGCATTTCGACAACTTATGTCTCTTCAGTGCATATAAAACCCAAAATGTTTGGAGGACCATAATTTCAAAGACTTTTAAAAACCGATAGAGAATAAATAACCAATATCGCGAATCGTGAATTTTTATATAACATGAAGATCGGATTTTTACCAAAATGCGTTTCATACTTAAAACATTCCAATGACGACATGTCGTTAACATGACAAAGTTCGACATCGTAATTCACTGACTTTTTCTTATTTCTCTTGTTTACTTTTAAAAAAAAATTATATGCTTTAGTATTTTGTTATTAAAAGGAGAACTGCACAAGATGTTGTCTGTTAGCATGCTTAAACTAGAGGCTCAGACACTGAGCCTGTATCGCTTACCTGATAAAATGCTGAAGCAGGGTTTTCGATGTTCTGCATGGTGGCCATGTTTTTATGTGAATTTCCCATAGGGCCAAAATAAACTATGTTCCGTGCTGGCAGCCATGTTTTTATTGGATCGGAACGAAATGAGCAATCTTTGTAAAGGACCTTCAGTTCATCATTCTTGAAAAGTTTGGTTGAATTTGCTTCAGCAGTTTCAGAGCAGAAGAAGAAAATGTGAATTTTCCCATAGGGTCCAATGTTAAATCTAAGTTCTGCGGTGGCGGCCATGTTTTTTATCGGATCAGAACAAAATGAGCAATCTTTGTAAAGGACCTTCCATACATCATTCCTGTAAAGTTTGGTTGAATTTGCTTTAGTGGTTTCAGAGGAGAAGATGAAAATGTGAAGTTCCCATAGGGCCAATGTAAAACTATGTTCCGTGCTGGCAGCCATGTTTTTCATCGTATCGGAACGAAATGAGCAATCTTTGTAAAGGACCTTTAACATCATTCCTGTAAAGTTTGGTTACATTTGCTTTAGTGGTTCCAGAAGAGAAGAAGAAAATGTGAATTTTCCCATAGGTTAAACCTAAGTTCCGCACTGGCGGCCATGTTTTTTATCGGATTGGAACGAAATGAGCAAACTTCGTAAAGGACCTTCCATACATCATTCCTGTAAAGATTGGTTGAATTTGCTTCAGTGGTTTCAGGGGAGAAGATGAAAATGTGAATTTCCCATAACTATCTTCCGTGCTGGCGGTCATGTTTTTTATCGTATCGGAACAAAATGAGCAATCTTTGTTAAGGACCTTTCGTACACCATTCCTGTAAAGTTTGGTTACATTTGCTTTAGTGGTTTCAGAGGAGAAGAGGAAAATGTGAATTTTCCCATAGGGTCCAATAGTAAACCTAAGTTCCGCGTTGGCGGCCATGTTTTATTTTATCGGATCGGAACAAAATGAGCAATCATCATAAAGGACCTTCCATACATCATTCCTGTAAAGTTTGGTTGAATTTGCTTTAGTGGTTTCAGAGGAGATGAATATGTGAAAAGTTTAACAGACGGACGGACGACGGACGGACGACGGACGCCAAGTGATGGCAATAACTCACACTGACACCGAGTGCAGCATGTCGAACACTGAAACTTGAACGAGTGTAATTCAAAAAGAATGAGGACACAGTAAAGAGTTTGATACAGTAATTAAATGGACACAATAAAGAACTATGATGAAAAATAAAAATTTCTAATATTTCGAGAAAAATGCAATTTTGGCCCTTTTCACCCCTTGTTGCTCGGAAAAGGTAGGAACTACTCGACGTCCGCTTGTATAACTTTGAAAGCTTATATCATGATGAATCTTAAGAAAAAATCCCATCGCAATCCGATGAAAAATGATGAAAAATAAAGATTTAACGTATTTTGAAATATTTCAATTTTGCCTCCTTTGACCCCTTGTAGCTCAGAAACGGTAAGAGCTACGCGAAATCCGTTGACATACTACTGAAAGCTGATATCAAGAGGAATCCAAAGAAAAAAGTCTCATCAAAATCCGATGAAAAATAAAGATTTCACATATTTAGAGAAATTGTAATTTTGACCCCTTTGACCCCTTGTAACTCGGAAACTGTAAGAGCTACACAAAATCTCCTCACATACAACTTAAAGCTTATATCATGACGAATTAAAAGAAAAAAATCCAATTGAAATCCGATGAAAAATAAAAATTTTATGTAATTTGCATGTTTGCAATTTTTGCCCTGTTTGGCCCCTCATAACTCGGAAAGGAAACAAATTATCAAAAATCTGATTCTGCAGCGCTCTATTTATTTATCATAAGGATTCCATTGCAAAAACGGCATCAAAATCGGACTAAAAATAATTTTTTTTTAAATTCGCCCCTTTTGGACCCCATTTATCTCATGAACGGTACATGCGACGTGAAATCTGTTGGAGTACTACTGATTGGAAATTACCTCAGGAGCTCACTGACAGAAACCCCATCAAAGTCCTATAATTAATAAAAATTCTACAGCTATATAGGTGAAAACACCCAATTTTGTCCTTTTTGGTCCCTATTTTAAAAACGGGGGGGGGGGGCATAATGACCTAAACCGATCCACACCTTCCTTTTGTGCCAAGAAACATTGTGTTAAAATTTCATAAGGATTGCTCAACTTTAACTTGAGTTATTGGCCAAAACTAAAAGTGACTACAGACAACGACGCCGACGACGACAACGATAACAACGACAACGACGATGACAGCGCCATACCATTATACGACCACAAAATTTGCGGTCGTAAAAAAGTAAGAAATGTTAACAACAATGTAATCGATGGTTAACGTAAAGCTAAAATTAAAATACAGTTACAATGTATTTCGTATTTTTCCTGCTAGTTTCATTATTACTCTAGGGCTTTACAAAAAGTTCTGACCAAAAAAATAACCAACTTTTGAGCAGCACCGTTTGATCTTCAAGCTATCATGTTATTTTATGAAAGGATATGGAGTAAATGAACATGAGACCATAACTCATATGTTAACTCCAACCGCAATAATTTTAATGAGCTGTATGGCCATTTCGGAAATTAATTCCTCATCAGCAGCACTACAACCCAAACAAAGGAAATCCATAATTTCAAAAAATGTTTAAAATGTATAAAACCAAACGAAATCCGAATAATCAATAATATCAAATATACTCTTTTGTAGATGTAAAACAACAACTGATGACAGTTTGTGTACTCCTGAACAGCGTAGACATGCTGAGGCATCACATTGTAGTTTATTGAATCCACAGAATATCAAGACCAGTAGATTTAAACTTTGCATTGAAGCTGATAGCGAGAGAGCACAGGAAATGTATGACTCATGCATACTAGATTTTTGTGAGTTTGGAAATAATCCAGATATTGTTTGTGAAGCTTTACAAGGTTATGCAGACCAATGTCGTGACATAGGTATACCTGTTGACTGGAGAGATAGCAACACCTGTCGTAAGTCTTTCAGATTCTTTCATTAGGAGTTTGTTTTCTGCATTAATCTTCTTTATTTCAGTAACATCATTTTTTTTTTCAGAAGAAACAATATGCAAGAACAGATTTTAATGCTTTAAAAGGAAAATATTTGTTTTACACATGCACTAAGCAAATAATTCATTATTCTATATAAGAAATTCAATACTCATTCACAAGACTTTGATATAGTTATATTGAAGTTTGTTCTACAAGCAATGCATGTCAAAAGTACATATTTCAGTTGGGTACTTTTTGCATATTTTTTTAAATTTCCAAATATTTATTTTGTAGCTTTATTCTGTCCCCAGTTCTCTGATTATAAATCAAAAATGACAGCTTGCCCAGCCACATGTGCAAATCTAGAGGCATCCAAACATTGTAAACTTCCACCAAGAGAAGGATGCGAGTGTCGCCAGGGATACGTATTAAGTGATTTAGAGTGTGTGCCAATAGCAAAATGTGGTTGTAAAACAGATACCGACGAATATATACCGGTATGTTCTTTACAAGTTTCTGTTTAATGTTTTAGATCAGTTTTACGGTATCTTGCTTCCAAGATAAAACGATAAATATGACTAAAAAAGGAAGGTTTTAGTCATTGTTCTTCACCATCCATTTTTGACGTTGTTTAATCTACATTCGATTCTTCATTTTAATTGACTGGTATTGAGGTATTGCATTTAATAAAAAAAAGTGTTAAAAACTCAGATATTTATGTTTGATCTATCACATTTAGAAGAATTGTAATAAAACGCTTCTATGGAACATGATACCAAACAGTTCATACATCATCATTACTATGACTAGAAATGAATTTATGACATTATTCCTTATGAAAAACAAGATACCAAATAGTTCATACAGATCATATGACCAGCAATATAATTATGTCCTTATTCCTTATCAATAAAAAAGATGATACCGACAATTTGTCCTTATTCCTTGTGACAAACATGATACCAACAGTTCATACAGATCATTTCTATGACCTGCAATGAAATTATGACATTATTCCTTATGAAAAACATGATGCCAAATAGTTCATACAGATCATAACTGTGACCAGAAATGAAATTATGCCATTATTCCTTATGAAAAAAATATGATACCAAATAGTTCATACAGATCATTACTATGACCAGCAATGATATTTTGTTATTATTCCTTATGAAAAACATGATACCAAACAGTACTATGTCCTGCAATGAAATTATGACATTATTCCTTATGAAAAACATGATGCCAAAACAGTTCATACAGATCATTACTATAACCAGACATGAAATTATGCCATCATCCCTTTGTAAAACATGATACCAAACAGTTCATACATCAACAATACTATGACCAGAAAGGAAACTCATTATTCCTTATGAAAACATGATATCAAACAGATCATACAGATCATTACTATGACCAAAATGAAAATATGCAGTTTGCTCTGTTAGGCACTAGTCCGATGCCCGAGACTAGTAAATATGAATTCGAACTAGTACATTTTCAAGACAACATGCTTAATTTGAATTGCCTTTCATCACAGTAAGTTTTTCTTTTTTTCGGACTAGTAAAATGGGATTCGGACTAGAAAAGGTGTTACCTCAACTAGCTTAAAGGACTAGTTATGAAAAAGTTTTTGGCACAGACTGAAATATGTCATTATTCGATATGAAAAACATGATACCAAACAGTTCATAAAGATAATTACTATGACCAGCAATTAATAACAAAATACCGAAGTTACGGTTAATATTTATTTTCTTGGTATGCACATTTCGACAACTTATGTCTCATCAGTGCAGATAAAACCAAAATATTTGGAAGTCCATTAACCGTAAAGGTGTAAAAGTTGATTATGAAATTATGTCATTAAACCTTATGAAAAACATGATACCAAACAGTTCATACAGATCATAACTATGACCAGAAATGAAACTAAGAAATAAATGATACCAAACAGTTCATCCAGTTCATTACTATGCATGATACGAAACAGTTTATACAGATCATTATTATGACCAGCAATGAAGTTATGTCATTATTCCTTATGAAAAAACATGATATCAGACAATTTATTCAGATCATTGCTATGACTAGACATGAAGAAATGTCATTATTCCTTATGAAAAACATGATACCAAAAAGTTCATACAGATCATTACCATGACCAGCAATCAATTTGTGTAATTATTCCTAATGAAAAAACATCATACACAAGCAGAACATTTTAAAAGATAATTTTGCAATAAGCAGCGTTACATGATTTACAGGAGTGGGCCAGATTTGTGACAGCCCATATTTTACCTTAAGTCTCCAAACAATTTATATTACCTTTACAGAAATCTTCTGTGTTTGGCGATTATCAGAGGCCTGTTCAATCTTTCAATTTCAACTTAAATTCAGTTCACAAAATTATCTGGTATCGGTGTTTGAAACATTATTTATATATATGCGTCTCGTCATGTCTGTCCCAACACTGTTTTCCCGACATATTGATGCGTTAGTAAAGCGGCTACTGCGGCCTTCAACATTTAATACCTGCTTTAAACTGAATGTTTCCAACTATTGTACGGGAAATAAAATGCCGCACCAACTATGTCACTCGCTTTGACCTAGATTATTTCTTTGAAATGGCCACCATGCAAATGATATTGGTATGATATCATGAAAATTTCTTCGAAAATTTATATCATTTGTAAATACATACCTTCCTCAAACCTTGTTGTTGATTGAGTTTCAGTATAAATCAATCTCTGCTACATTTAACTAGATTATACATTAATACAATAAATCCACTTTTTATTTACGAAAAACTTATTATTCTTGGCTTACCTATGTTTAAGATATATTATCTGAAGCAGATATAAACTTCAAAATTGTACTGACTCATAACAAATAATTTAAGAAATTTGTAGGATTCTATTGTAGAAACAAAGTTCCAAAATATTCAGATAAAGGTAAATTGAATTTACATAAATCTCTAAATTAGATTGTCCATTGATGAATAATTAAGTATAAATAATTCTAAATTCGGAAATCTCATAACAAAATCAGAATAAGTGATCATACTTTACTCAAAGAACAAAGGGGAGCCATATTAAAATATCCAGATATGAAAGGAGGTACCAGGAATCTAAAGTAATAGAAGATGAACAACACTTCATATTGCATTGTGTGACCAATAATTGTCTCAGACTGTCATGTTTCCAATTTAATGTTCCCAAATTATTAATTTTACTCAACTATCAGATAATGACAAATCAAAATATATTCTAAATTCACCAACACCAACACAAGTAAATGATTGGGTTCCTTCTTGAAAAAGGTCATTCGAACTTGGAGGACTCTTGAATAATGTTTATTTGCTTGTTAATAATGTATTATTATTGTTGTTTTGTCATTTATGTTTGTTTATCAGAACTATATATAGTTCGAGATAACAAAACTTGAATTTGAATCTGAATTTTAACAAAACTACAGTGACAACACAATCGGATTCGGTACAATTTCTGAAATGTAATATTATTTATGATTTTCATGCAAATTCCATAACTTATGCCGTTGAAGAAGGCTCCGTATTTATCAAAAGAAGGCTCCGTATTTATCAAAAGAAGGCTCCGTATTTATCAAAAGAAGGCTCCGTATTTATCAAAGTAAACACCATTCAAGTTCAAGATTACCAGCACTGTATATACAGTTTATCTGTGAATTTGTAACCTAAAAGTCGTTACATGTACTTAAAGAGCCTTTGGGCACTAATTGGGTGCCCTGTCAAATAAATACTGGAAAAGGCTATGATGCATCTAGCCAGGTGCTAATATCATATACCTTTTTACCTAATTGGTTAAGGCAAAATTCAGCATACCATTTTGGTCTAAAACAAAATTCATAGACCCCTTATTAATTGCAATATTGTGATTCACCTTCAGATACATCTAAATTCACTATTGTACCCCAAATGTTATCCATTACACTTGTCATGTTTGCATGTACGACACGTATCTATAATAACATAAATACTAATTACATTATTGTACTAGTTGTAAAAGTACTTATACCTGAACTTATACTGTTTGGAGGGACTGGTCTGGGTTGATACTTCCCCGTGCCAGAATAGCTTGATTAATTTAATCGCTGATTTCAGGCATCTGCATCTGAGCGACAGACTAGACCTTTCTGTCTTGACCTCACTGTCCTTCCCATAGCGATACTGAACTGCAAACTATGTCTTATATTAGTAAAAGATCCATTAAATCACAATTTAACACATGTTATTATTTGATAAATTATAAAATTCACAATATGACTGGGCTACATGTACTTGCATGCTAAGGTAATTGATTGCTATCATAATTCGCTTATATCTTAATTGAAAATTTGCTGAAAATACCATTGTGTTTCGGATTTTTTCGAACCATATACCAGACAATAACAATGCCTCGTATTTTGACCCAATACATATAGGACAACTGCACATTCACAAGTATGTCTCTGCAAGTGTTCAGTAGTGTGCTTTATGTGTATACGCCTAAGGCATGGTAATATGTGTCGTATATCAGTATCTGGGTTGAGCTTTTGAATGTGTTTTTATATTACCGAACCTGACAATTCAGCAACAACGTCTCACATTTCGGAACATACATGTACATGCAAGTCTACTGTACGTTTACACAGGGACTATATCACTAATATTCCCCGGTTTACGTGTATCATGTACTATGTGTATGCATAAGCATAAAAATATATGTTTTGCAATGTCAGTATGGATATCAGTACATAGGTTGAGATGAGATTAGCATACTAGTATTTTGCCCATTATTTAATTTGTGTGTGATGTTTAGGTGTCGTCTGACAAGAATTCAATTTGTGCACAAATTTTGATCATAACGCTGATCGATTGCTCGTGAATTTTGAATTCCCTTCGAAATTGCAATTGTATGTATAAATTCATTTTAAACACATAAACCTCTGATTTTACCAATATGTATGTGCAAAAGTTTTGCTGCCACTTCATAAAATGGCTCCAAATTAATTCTCAAAACTGGTCAATTTCGGATAATCACGCGAGCAGCATTTCCAGAAAATCATTTTTACTTCCACTTTTGCAAACAGGGAAAAGAGAGATAGCTCAGGAATTAAATTGAACAAATAAAGCATTTCATTACTAAAATAATTCAATTTATTCTTTATCGAATAAATTTGCTTATATATAATTCATAAAATACGTTACATTAAAAATGCTTCATTTGACTTTCTGATCAAACTTATCATGTGTTAGCTTCACAAACTAAATAGATTTCATAAGTGACTTTGCTTTTCAGTAACGCTTTCGATGGTTATGTATTGTTTTAACCACTAAATTAAGCTTGTAGATAAAACAACAAAAGTACCAAAGTAAATTATTAACATTTCTTTAGCCATAAAAACCATTTATATATAATTCATAAAATACGTTACATTAAAATGCTTCATTTGACTTTCTTATCAAACTTATCATGTGTTAGCTACGCAAACTAAATAGATTTCATAATTGATTACGATGTATGTTTTTTATTTAAGCAGTTAAAAATTTTACAACGTAATGTTTTAGGTTGGGGAAAAGATTGAAAGTCCTGATTGCAAGTTTGTCAAGAAATGTTCACTTGTGTCCGGTAAACCGAAAATTGTCACAACCGAACGTCAAACTTGTGGAGAAAATGCAGAATGTAGGCCAGTTGACGGACATTATACATGTAAATGTGTCAATGGGACGAGTGGAGACCCATATACAAATTGTAAAGGTAATGAATAATTGATATTAATATATCAGTCTTTATAAACTACTTAATATGAATTTTTGTTTTATAAATGAGATCTATTTTATATTCTACAACTTTAAATGGAATATTTACCCAAATGTTTAATATTTTGATTTTCTGCATCTGGCCATGTCGTCAATGTACATTGTATATTTCCCTGTTTTGATATAATTTCAATATCTAATACTATTTGTTTTGTTGCAAATACAGTTAAGTGGTAATAGAATGATTTATTTTCATATATTAGACCAGTTTCCAAATTTAAGAATTTCATGAACAGATTAGTCTGTGATAAATATTTTAGAGTTTCAACTTTAATAAAATGACATGAAAAAGTGTTTATTTTTAGAACTGATTTGATATAGTGTAAACAGCATATCACTTTAAAGTTAACCTTATTTTCAGTTCCAGAATGTGGAAAAAAAGCAGACTTGGTTTTTGTTTTGGATACTTCCTCTAGTGTTGGAACCGCAAATTTCAAGAAAATGATGACATTCGTAAAGAGCATGGTTAATACTTTCGATATTGGAGAGAACAGAGTTAGAATTGGTATCATGACTTTCTCCGGACATAACAGAATATGGTTCAATTTGAACAAACATTTTACCAAAGTGTCAATTACCAGAGCAATAGATTCTATCCATTACACTCCTGGTGCCACCTATACTGACAATGCTCTCGCTGGGTTGTACAGCACGATGTTTACAAAGAAATACGGAGATAGGAGTGATGTCCCAAACGTTGGAATCGTAATTACCGATGGTAAATCTTCTTTTCCTCAAAGAACAAAGACAGAATCAGACAAAGTACATGAATTAGGCATCCAAATATTTGCTATTGGTATTGGTAATGACATTGATACAGACGAGCTCCAGGATATAGCTTCCAAAAAAGAATATGTAGAGACAATAGATGATTTTGACAAACTGAAGGGAATATTCGCCAGATTTCAAGTCTTGACATGTAGAGGTAAGTCTGCAAAAATATAATCAAATGATTCAAATCTAAAATTTTATAAAGTTTTAATGTTTCCAAGAGAAAAATATCAATTCAAATGAAAGAAGTATCTATTATAAAAGTATAATACTTTCTCAGCTTTTTAATTGCCTTCAGCTCGTCATATATTATTTGTCACGTACAAAGGTGAAGGCATAATGTAATAAATCGCTAGCCAGAAATGAAAGATTTTTAATGTTAAATCGACACTTTATTTTAATAATGTAAAGTCAGTAAAATTATGGGGCATGCACTACAAAATGAATAACACTCGAATATGTGTTGAAAAACAATGTGGCTGAAAAAATTTCAAGGATTTTTATTCTGTCTTGATGAATTTAAAATCAGTCATGGCTTTATGGGTGAAGCAAAGCGCGATCCCTTTTAAGTCGACCCATTTACATTCGTATGAGTTTTTAAAAAAATATCTGTACAAATGGTCGTTTGTTTGTATTTGACACCTTTTTATTTCGCGTAATAAAGTATGAAAACATGAATTTGTTTTATGTTGCAGAAATGGGATGTCCAGATGGATGGGAATTCTTTGGAACTTCATGTTACAAATTCAGTATTGACAAACAAACATGGGCTCAAGCACAGGTATGTGTGTAAAATACTTGAGTTTACATAAATTCAGATAAACATCCAATATACTGTATTATAAATGTTCGGAAAGCCAGGCTTGTGAGTATCAACACATGTTTTTAAATATATTAAGCAAATCATTGCGCATTGCTGCCACTTAGAAGGGTTAGGTTGAAAAACACTTATGAAGTTAGCACTAAGTCCTGTGATACTTTTAGCTCTTTAAAATGTGTGAATATTTAGTCTTCTGAATACACATTTTTTTCTCTGAAATGCAAAATCAGACAGAATTAAGTAACATGAAATTTACTTCTGTTTATATTTCAGAGCAGACATATATTATAGACGCATCTATTTTTTTAAATATAATTCATCATTGTCTTATATAAAAATGAATTCAAAGATTACTTTTTTCTGCTTAATTCGGAGATCTCATTTTTTCTGCTGAATTCAAAAGATTTCAAGATATGACTATTGCTTTAGAACAGTGGAAAGGGGGCATAACATTAATTTATACAAGTATATTCATCGAGAATTAAATTGGATATGCCACATGCCACTCAGATTAAGATTTTTTATTCTTAATATTATAGGAAAAATGTAAAAATATTGGAGGTCATTTAGCCGAAGTGGAGTCGAGAGCAGAAAACACTTACTTAGAAGGATTAGCAAGAATAAAAAGAAAAGGTAAAATAAATCAATATTTATTGTCCTATGATTGATTTTTGAATTGATGGTTCATTTTTTTATGCAGCCCTGCTTCAAAGATATACAATTTAAAAAAAGTGAAGTTAAAGTGAAGCAAACCTTAGCTTCATTTTCTAAAACCCACTTAATAGAAGTGCATATCTTCGTGGCTTTGTGTTTTAACAAATGTTGAGACTTACGTTTTCTAACTCGTTGTTAATAGATGAAGATGATGTAAGGACAGAAGTATTTTCATTACATCTATAATGATCATTTTTTTTTAAACATTCCTGACTAAAATTGGTTATATCGTGGAGTCCATAGGACTGTAAAGACGACATTGTCGGCTGTAAAGTACCTTTGTACAGCTGCTTTTGTTAATATCACTTAACTAAAAACGCTATGATGGGCTCAATCGCCCCGCTTGAGATGATATCTGCAACTTCGGTATTTAGTCATCTGTTGTTGTGAATAACATAATACCATGTGTGAATAATTTCTTACGTACATTAAATATAACATAACACCATGGTGTGAATAATTTCTTATGCACATTAGATATAAAAAATTTCACAACTTTATTTATATTTTTCATTTAGCTTCTTTTTCATGGTGCAAACCCCTAATAATTCAAATCAGGTGAAACGTTCGGAGCAGTGATAATCGTTGAAAAAAAAAAGATGATTTCAGCCTGACGTTTTTAATCGCACGCACAATTATGAAGATCATCTGTTCTTATCAATTCAAATACACTGAGATAAATTTGCTCCATTTTTGTGCTGTTATATTAGATTTTCGAAAAACAGTGATCAATTAGTAAGAGAAAAATAATCACTTAAGTTGTGCATCATGATTTATGAAAAAATATATATATTGTCTTTCAACTGCTTACAGATTATTGGTTAGGAGGAACAGATGTCGATTCAGAGGGAGAATGGTACTGGGCAGATAGTAAAAATTCTTTCAAATTTGCACCATGGTATAACGGTCAACCAAATAACTGGGGAAATGACCAGAATTGCTTAGAACTTTGGGCTGGTGGATATTCCCATTGGAATGATGATACCTGCACTAAAGTCCAGAATTATATTTGTGAAATCAGGTACGCTAGGAATTTATACATTATCACATCACTCTTTATCACTTCAAGAGCCATCAGGCTCAAAACATTAGATATGACCAAGAGCTAGAGATGGAAACTGAATTTGATCATAAGATACAATATAATACAAATACATGTAGTTTATTGTGTCTGTTTTCTTACAGCAGTAAATATTACGATCATATATTTTACGTATTATTTCAAAGTTAAATGTGAAAACTTAACTAATCATTTATTACAACATAATGAGGTTCAAATTTTTCGGATTTCATGTTTTATTGTTTTGTCCTTTGATTGAGAGGGTGAACATATTTTGTGCTATCAAGCAATTTTCTTTTCATTAATAAGTTCTGTAGCTCCTGCAGAGTTTCATAAGGGCTGGTTTATGGTCTTCCAAATATTTGATTTGATATGCACTAAAAAGAGGTAATTTGTCGAAATGGCCATATTCAGAAACTTAATTTACAGAAACTTTGATATTCTGTTACCTGTTACGTAATTTGCAACTTTCAAAGATGAAGACGCGCAAGATAGATTTTTTAATGTGTATCAATTTTTCCGATTTCTCTGGTTTTGTTCTCCGATTCAGGACGAAAATATTAAGTACCATCACCAACCTTTCTTTTCATTAATCAGTTCTGTAGATCGTGCATATTTTTGGCCCATTCAAAAGCAGACATAGATGCTCGAAAGTGGAAATTCCTGTCATTTTTAACTTGAAAAAAGCACATAGCATATAATTTTCTTACATATATTCTATCGTTTATCTTTTTCAGAAAACACAGATAGAAAAACAGTTCCAAGACCAACATCCATTGACATTAATTATTTACTATTTATTTATTTATTTGTCCGAAATACAAAATTTTATATATACTGGAAACTCAAATAAAATTTGCCGTATTTGGGCTGTTATGAAATTGTAAAATCTAAGTAAAAAGAGCTTTAATGTAAAATATATTGTTGATCAAAAGCTTTTAAAAATTAACCCATTTCTATATTCAAATTTAACACCAATTTCAAAGTTAAGACAATCGTCATAAAATTTAGAAAATAGTCCGATTTAATGTGTGTTGTATGATTGTCATTATTTATTTATTTATTTATTTATTGCTATCAATGAATGTATGTCAATAAAAGTCGTGTAGAAGTAAATAGTAACAAATATGTCTGAAAGCAGCATTTTTACATCTATCTTATGCATTGTAGGTTTTATTCCTTATTTATTAATCTATTGTTTGGATGACAGTCTCGATGAAGTGAATGTTAAATATATCTGTATTAAAAAAAATACCCAATTTGCAGTTATTTTCACATGTTCAGACGTATATTAAAGATACTGGACGATTTTGCGAGAATAGGGAATAGGTCACTTCAGTCCAGGGTTATTATTTATTTCATTTGATTATTATTTAACATTTATGTATTTACATAAATATTATTTATGCTTTCGACTCTTTTCGAATTGTTTTGCATTCAAAAGTTAAAATGCGTTTTTACTGAAAAATCTATGTACTTTTCTCATTAATGAATTTTGAATATCTTAATAGACCACATGGCTTAAAGTACGTGCGATTGGTTCTATATTTTCTATGTATATCTCGTGATGTATTTGATTGTACGCTGCATGCTTAGCTGTGATTATTAATGATATTATGTATTTTTTATTATTGTAATGTCATACTTAGTATTATTACGTATATATTGGAGAAGACCTTGTTAAGTTGTACAACTTGTGTCGAATCAATTTGTCTTTATTTTGATAATGAAATAAGCTTAAATAAGAAAAATTAAATTACCCAAGTTGCATTACGCTTCTCAAGTAATGAACAAAAGAATCATTGGTCAATCCTTGCAGTGATGAATTATTCGAATGTAGTAAATTTTTGGAATATGAAGGACGAAATATCTTTTGCAATTTCAGATTTAATTTAATAAATTGTAAATTGCCTGTACTCACGGGATCATACATCTTAAGCTTACCTGATCCCAAGGTTCATTTTGAGCTCTTGCTATCTCTAAGAGTCCAGACGTCGTTTTGTCGTCCGTTGTTAATCAGAGTTCACATTTGAATAACCCCTATGAAGCGATTGATGTAAATTGAAACGAACTAGAATTTATTACTTACTTTGTTGATAAAGCATATTCTGATCATCTCACTCGATATCACTGAAGCAAATTCGGTCAAGCTTTACAGAAATGATGAATTGAAAGTTCTTTACACACATTGCTTATTTTGTTTCAATCCAAAGACAAACATGGACGTTAATGCATAGTTTTAGACTGGAAACTACAGCTACAGGTTACAAATTGAGGCAGATTGATATTTTTGTTATTTAACTTCGTTAATTTATTTTGGTATCTTCTGAAAACCGAGAAAAAATCAATGATATTGCTTGTAAGTGCAATTATTCCCGCCATGTTTGTCAATACTTTAGGCCATTCAGATGATTTTTTTTCCTCAAACGTTTTTTTTTAATTTAGTGCGGGCGGATGGGCTTGCAATTTTTTCAAGATTATTTTGATGTCTTGAGAAATTAATTTTGATTTCACTATATGGTAATTTTTTATACAATCATCTACGCTTCATTCCAATGATATCTAAACAAACAATTTTTGCAAGTTTTATAGCGTTAAGTTGCTTTTTACTATATAAAAAAATCCTTGAAAAGTCTTTAAAAAATGTTTGATATGGCTACTTTTTGACAGACGTGGGCGGTGCTTGAGAGCCAAATATTTGTGTGTATTTTATGTTATATGATATGAGAACACATGGTTGTAATAATGTTGATAAGATGTTTAAATAAATAGTGAAACCATACTTGTTGTTAACTGTAGAAAACGAAAACAATAGCTAGGAAAAAATATCACTACGAATGTATCGCAATCGTTTACTAAAGCTAAACGGAAGAATGGGATAATATCCACATATAAGCCAATATAGAGGGCAAACAAATAGAGATAACATGATAAAACACAGAAAGAGAAAAGTAAGAAAAAAATCTTCAATAAGAAACTACAGTATTCTCAGAATGCAACGATACAAATATTTCAGATAACTCAACAAGAAACGGATCAACTAAACTAAAATTATTTATCATAAATAGATATCGTTGCAGGAAGGATAATTACATATAAATCAAAACATTATTGAAAAAATAAATTAACAATCTACATCATGAACAGGTTGTTAACTGGTTTACCAAACAGACACAAAAATAATTAAGCTATTAGTAAATTTAAAAGACAAGTGGATAAGTTGTTGCTGATAAACGGACGTCTAGTTTGAACAGCTTTATCTAACAGAACAAATCCGTTGTAACATATGAGAAATGGAGAAATAAAATGCTAAAAATGGAAAATTTTGCAACCATACATTGAATTCTATTTATTATTCCTTTGGGGATTTTTTTTACTCTCAAGTGTATTTCGATTAGATAAATTTAACTACATTAACTCAGAATTGTTTGGTTTATATACATGTACAATGTAAGCATTTTGAGAAAGTCTCCATTTCTCTGTAACCATTAATACTCCTTGCTATGTAATCCTAGAGGAAGTGTGAGCAATGTCTTGTAAGGAAAATCATTTTGACTTATTATTACCGTAAATTATCTTGTAAAGAGTGGTCCTGTAGTAGTTCTAGAATGTAAAAGTGAGCTGTTGGACTTAAATTGTTCACGACATTAATTTTTACCGTGGACGTATCAACTGGCATGCATTATGAAGACCCTTACCTTGTCGATGAATTCGGTCTCTCTCCTTACAAAGTAAAATGAATTTCTATATGGTACCCTTCCATTATCTAAATTTGAGTTGTTGATGTGCCATTTACTCTTTCAATTACTAAAACCATAAATACTGTAGATTCGGTTTCTATATGTTTATTGAATAACAGAAATTGTAAAATTGAAACGTGAAATGTTTTTGTGTTTGACGATGTCGTATGAGACTTTAAAGTCTATGGAAACTGCATGTTCTGGTTCCAGTTTTTGTCATCTGAACTTCCGGCGTGAGGATTGCTAGTTCCTATATTATGAAATGTGCGTAAACCTTTGTTTTGTCACATTGTGATTTGACATCTCACATAAAATATGACGTTTGATATATGCCAATTTATTTGTCGTTACAACGGAAAGACTTAAAAACATGTCAGTTCCGCATCCGACTCGTGCTAAGCAATATGAATGCGTCATGTATAAGTGTACCTTAATGCGGTAGACCTATGTTAAGGGAGATAACTCTTTCAATTAATAAGGCGTCTGAAAGAGTTAGTTTTAACAATGCTTTTAACAATTCCCCGTGGTAGAGATATGTGTTCTTTATTTTTCTTAGATATGGTGTACTTGTACATGAGATAATATCTCATGTGTACATTTTGTTCAATTACTATTATCTAAATTTATGTAAATTCTAAAACCTAAGGTTTAACTCCCTCCATCGTAGTTTTGTCCTTAGCTATATTTGATATTACTGATTATTCGGATTTCGTTTGGTTTAATACATTTAAACATTTTTTGAAATTATGGATTTCCTTTGTTTGGGTTCTAGTGCTGCTGATGTGGAATTAATTTCCGAAATGGCCATACAGCTCATTAATATTATTGTAGTTGGAGTTAACATATTTGTTATGGTCTCATGTTCATGTACGCGACACATCGCCTTCCCATGATGCACCCAAACACCAAGTAAAATAACAATAGGTGCTACAGTACAAAAGTTCTGCTCCGGACACGAAAAGCACATGGTTTTACTATCATAGAGGTAAAAGTTCAAAGTCAAGGTCACAGTGACCTAAATTTGGTTCGCGACACATCACCTTCCCATGATGCATCCACACACCAAGTTTGTTAATCATAGGTGCTACGGTACAAAAGTTCTGCTCCGGGCACGAAATGCACATGGTTTTACTATCATAAAGGTCAACGGTCAAAGTCAAGGTCACAGTGACCTAACATTGGTACGCAACACATCGCCTTCCCACGATGCATCCACACACCAAGTTTGATAATCCTAGGTGCTAAGGTACAAAAGTTCTGCTCCGGACACGAAATGTACATGGTTTTACGTTTTACTATCATAAAGTTCAAAGGTCAAAGTCAAAGTCACAGTGACCTTAGTTTGGTACGCGACACATCGCCTTCCCATGATGCATCCACACACCAAGTTTGATTATCCTAGGTGCTACAGTACAAAAGTTCTGCTCCAGACAGGAAATGCACATGGTTTTACTATCATAAAGGTCAAAGTCAAGGTCACAGTGACCTTAATTTGGTACGCGACACATCGTCTTCCCATGATGCATCCACACACCAAGTGTGTTAATCATAGGTGCTACGGTACAAAAGTTCTGCTCCGGACACGATATGCACATGGTAGGTCAAAAGCCAAACTCAAGGTCACAGTGATCTAAATTTGGTACGCAACACATTGCCTTCCCATGATGCATCCACAAACTAAGTTTGATAATCCTAGGTGCTAAGGTACAAAAGTTATGCTCCGGACACGAAAGGGGACGGACGGACAGACAGACGGACAGACAGACATGGTGATTCCTATATACCCCATATATAATTACTTAACAGCTTATAATATATTTATGAAAATGATCTAAATAAACAGACAAGTAACTTTTAAGAGTAATCTCTCTTAAGCTAGGTCTAATATTAAGTAATGTACTCTCTAAAAGAAATTTCTTTGGTTTTTAATTGTTCATATGTCCTATCACCAGTCAAAATAGCAAGCTACTGCATTTTGTTGTGTTCCATTTTCTCCGTTTGATGAATTGGACCGGCATTGCAAACAACCAAAGGTAATTCATAATTAATAATAGGTAAATCAGTTTCACAAAGTATGTTTCAATGACCAATTATGAATTATTACGACATTTGTTATTACATGATAGAAACACTGTTCCTCGATCAACAGAATTCATGACACATGTTCTAATATGTTCTAAACGCTGTTTCAGTAAATTGAAAGCACAACATTTTCACCACAAATACTAAGCTGCTATGTGCCCAAGTCAACTTAAATCACAAAATACAGTAGCTCTACATATTCTAACCACCTTGTCCAAGTCAAATGAAATCACAACATAACTACATCATGTACATGTTTGAAACACTGTGTGTCAGTACACTGAAGTCACAACATACTGACATGTTCTAAACACTGTCTCGGTCACCTCAGATAAAAACATACCGAGTACATGTTCCAACCACTTTGTCGATGTAAACTGAAATCGCAACATATATGTTCTAAACACTGTCTTTGTAACCTGATATAACAACATACCGAGTACATGTTCTCAGCACTATGTCTATGTAAACACTGTTATGTTCTAAACACTGTCTTTGTTACCTGATATAACAACATACAGAGTACATGTTCTCATCACTATGTCTTTGTAAACTGAAATCACAGCATACTGTTATGTTCTAAACACTGTCTCAGTCACCTGATATAACAACATACTAAGTATAAGTGCCCAGCACTTTGTTTATATTAATTGAAATCACAATTTATTTTCATAATTGGAGCATATACACTTAAATATCCGTTTTGGCCAATGCAATTCCCGCAATCTGGCCCCTATCTGACCCAGTAGAACAATTTCCTCGATATGAATTCCTAAAGGTAACTGTTAATCCATTCTCAGTTATCTCTGACCTATAACTTTCCCCAGTGTAAATTTGTCGGTAATTTGGCATGCGCAATACAACCTTATAAACTGTATCTTTTTCTATTTCCACCATGGGATACAATTCATGAGCGTATGTTGTATCCGAAACTTCGTCCGGAGTTATTATTTTTACATCCTCATACAGCAAATTCTCATAATACTTATATATTTTCAACTCACATTTGCACCGTTTGTGAATTTCGTTTGGAACAAAATATTCTACCTGATACAGAAATCTATCGTCATTGGTTTTAAATTCAATCATGTGTGGTTTATTTTCGACGTCAAACAGTGGACTCCTATTCTGGTTTATAAGACATCTATAGAACATATGAAAGTCCGGTATACGAATATCAGTACAGAATTTACTTATCGGTATACCATGGTACGACTGATATATTTCAATTATTTCTTTTTCAGATAATAAATTTCTTGTTGAAATTTCTTTTGCAAAATATGTTTGGTCAATTTTTGGAAATCGAATAAGATATAAAAGATCATCAAGTATTTCTCGTAAATTTTGATCTGTTGCATTAATATGCTTCTCCTTGCATCTTTCATTAGCCCATCTCATCATCCTTTCATATATTATTTTTTCCTTACAGTGAAGAAATCTGCATGTTAATATTCTTTTAAAGTTTTCGTGAGGTAAAAAGGCGAAGTCTAGCGAGTGAAGCAACAATTCCCTTTGGCATATAAATCTTAAGCACAATGTTACGTTCTCTTTCAAATCAAATCTTGTTGAAACAGCAAGCAATTTGAATGCATTTTCCTCCTCAATGGATGATTGTATATACATTGAGCACTCATTCTTCAGATTATCTAACATGTATTTATCTGATGCATAAACAAGGTCCTCCAGGGTGTCTATATTAATTTCACATTTATCACAATAAACATACCTATAAAAAAAGATAAGAAGTAAAACAGAAATTTTTGTCTCAGATTTATGGATTTTACAATGATGCAAAGAATTACTAAACAAAAAGGCTACCAATGAGAAGCATGGTGCGACCACAACACATTTAACAGGAGTATTAATAGATAAGTGTTGACAGGAAATGAAATGATTGAGGACATAGTAAAGCGATTTTTTTTATCCCTATCATATAGAAAACCAGAATCCCATAACAAAAAGGCAGCTTATGCGTATACAACGGAACATCATCCTAAGATTCGATAATGATTTGTCCAATAGAACCACAGTTATGCTTTTTTCTCGGCTGGCACACGTCGTGGATAAGATACTAACATAAAAATCACAAACTTTGAAAGGGACAAATGTCCTAATAGCTTTAAAAGAGTAGATCTTTGAATACATTTCATATAGAGCTCTATGTTCAACTATGTTCCCCGCTAACGGCCATTTTTATTGAGGTGCGAACATAAGAATTACAAACTATGAAAAGTAACACGAAAAGATGTTTGAGATGTATGCTTTTCATTTTTCTTAGTTATGGTGTACTTGAACATGAGATTATATCTCATGTATACACTTTTTCAATTACTATTATCTACATTTATGTACATTCTTAAACCTAAGGTTTAACTCCCTCCATCGTAATTTTGTCCTTAGCTATATTATTTGATATTTATACTATAACTAATCCAAGATTCTGATTATCGCAAAATATTCAACGAATGATCGAATAACGCAGTAATGCGCGGAATTACAGCGTTTTTCGATCATGAGTTGAATATTTTCGATAATCAGAATCAAGGATTAGTTATAGTTTTTATTATATAGATCTTCATGCATATTTTGATGGTTCCGTTGATGATTCATTTCATGAACGACGTTTTCTAGATTAATCCGCTGTGACGTTTACTTAACAACAACGTTGACAACGTCTATTGTGACGTCACTTCCTAGAGTGAAATTATGGAAAATAATTTCACAGTTAATTATCACTTTTCTTTCACTGGGAAATCTCAATCTTTCACTGCTATCTATATAATAATATTGATTATTCGGATTTCGTTTGGTTTTATGCAGACCTATGCATTTTAAACATTTTTGTACAATAATGGAATTCCTATGTTTGGGTTCTAGTACTGCTGATGAGAAATAACTTTCCGAAATCGCCATACAGCTCATTTATAATTTATTGCAGTTGAAGTTAACATATGTGTTGTGGTCTCATGTTCATTTACTCCATATCCTTTCATAATATATTTATGATAAAATACTATTAAAAATTTTCAAGCACTTTCGGATATCTTTGAATGCATTTCTATTGTGTCCTATGTTACTATGTTTCCGCTGGTAGACATCTCGGTTGAGTTATGAATAAAATAATTAAAACACCGAAGAGGGTCACCCAAGGACTGTTATGCTAAACTTTCACTGAAATTGTTCCAGCGGTTTCAGAGTAGAACATTTCTGAATGCAGTTCCAAAAGGTTACTATGTTAAACTATGTTCCATGCTGACAGCCACCTTGGATAAGGTGCGAAAAAGCACAAACTTTGAAGGGGATCCCCCAAGGTATATTATTACTAAAAAACAACGGCAGTAGAATACCGAAGGAACAAAGGGGTGAAATTCACAAAAATCGAAGTCCAAAGACAGGGCAAAAACGAGAACA
>MJUU01038853.1:6987-17987 GCA_002080025.1 Modiolus philippinarum | reverse complement strand
GCTGACCTACCATCAGAGATGCATGCATATGCAAGGTTACATGATCCTACCATGTATAGTGACTGAGATCTGAACTTGGACGTAAACTTGAATGTAAGTCATTCAAGCGGAAAATATAGGTCAAAGAGACCCAATTTTCTTGGAGGCTGTGAGATAGCCCAAGATGCATCTGTATACAAAGTTTGATGATCCTACCCTTCATAGTTACCAAGATATATACCTAAATGCGGACGCGGACGCGGAATCAGACGCGGACGCGGACGTAGACGCGGACGCCGGGGGTACTCAAATAGTCCCCCTCAACTTCGTTGAGGCGAACTAAAAATCACAAACTTTGAAAGGGACAAATGTCCTAATAGCTTTAAAAGAGTAGATCTTTGAATACATTTCATATAGAGCTCTATGTTCAACTATGTTCCCCGCTAACGGCCATTTTTATTGAGGTGCGAACATAAGAATTACAAACTATGAAAAGTAACACGAAAAGATGTTTGAGATGTATGCTTTTCATCTTTCTTAGTTATGGTGTACTTGAACATGAGATTATATCTCATGTGTACACTTTTTTCAATTATTATTATCTACATTTATGTACATTTTTAAACCTAAGATCGTAATTTTGTCCTTAGCTATATTATTTGATATTATTGATTATTCGGATTTCGTTTGGTTTTATGCATTTTAAACATTTTTTTGCAATAATGGAATTCCTATGTTTGGGTTCTAGTACTGCTAATGAGGAATAACGTTCCGAAATCGCTATACAGCTCATTAAAATTATTGCAGTTGAAGTTAACATATGTGTTGTGGTCTCATGTTCATTTACTCCATATCCTTTCATAATATATTTATGATAAAAAGTTTCAAGCAGTTTCGGATATCTTTGAATGCATTTCTATTGTGTCTTATGTTACTATGTTTCCGCTGGTAGACATCTTGGTTGAGTTATGAATAAAATAATTAAAACACCGAAGAGGGTCACCAAAGGACTGTTATGCTAAACTTTCACTGAAATTGTTCCAGCGGTTTCAGAATAGAACATTTCTGAATGCAGTTCCAAAAGGTTACTATGTTAAACTATGTTCCATGCTGACAGCCATCTTGGATAAGGTGCGAAAAGGCACAAACTTTGAAGGGGATCCCCCAAGGACTATTATTACTAGAAAACAACGGCAGTAGAATACCGAAGGAATAAAGGGGTGAAATTCACAAAAATCGAAGTCCAAAGACAGGGCAAAAACGAGAACAGAAAACAATGACGTTAGACACAAAAACAATGACGCCAGACAGACACAAAGCACAGAACCAGAAACCACAACATTCAGAACAAAGGCACTCACAGTGTGAACTCCAGTGAAACTGAGAGTGACATCAGGTGCTCCGGAAGGGTAAGCATGTCCTGCTCTGTTAACAGCACCCGTCACACTGTGAGTGATTCAATCCGGGAAAATGTCAAAGTCGGTAGTCAAATCCGGGAAGACGTGAATCTAGCTGAAAATGTCCACTTATATTTGGGATAATGACACGTCATATCTTTCAATGATGCTATGGTGACGGCCATAGAATTTCTTGAGGGATGAAATTAACAAAGGTTGAACAAATCCCTGACTAAGCAGCTTTTGGGACAGTGTTTTTGCTCTGTTCAAAAAATCACTGTACAAACTACAAGCTCGACAGTAACGAATCAACTGTGAAATGTACACTCCATAGGCTGGAGAGGTAGGTATATTGCTGCTAAGAAAGGGAAAGTTCACAATGGGGAAATTAAAATCATCACGCTTGTCATATAGCTTAGATTCCAAACGTCCATCTTCGTCAATATACAATAAAAGATCTAGGTACGAAGCTGAAGCAGGTGTTTCAGTTGTTTCTTTAATTTCAAGCTCATTCGGATAGATCTGATGTAAATAATCCTTAAATTTAGGATTATTAAGAGAAAGCACATCGTCTATGTAGCGGAAGCTGAAATTAAAGGACTGGGCTAAATTTTTTTGTTTTCTTTGAATAAGCCGTTGTAAAAACTTGGCCTCGTACGAGTAAAGGAAAATGTCAGCTAAAAGCGGCGCACAGTTTGATCCCATAGGAATCCCTATTGTCTGTTGGAAAACACGACCTCCAAATTCGACAAAAATATTGTTTATCAAAAATTCTAACATTTTGATTACGTCAGTCTCGGTGTACTTCTTATTTGAATCGTTGTGGTTCTTAACATAATATGTCTTGTCTTTCCCTATAACTAAATAGGTGTATCTGCGTTCTCCATTTTTTGGTGCAGAAACATTAATGTATTAAATCTGCAATTACTGTTTTCAGTTTATTGTGTGGCAGGGTTGTATAAAGTGTAGAAAAGTCATAAGTTTGAATGCTATGGCAATGGGTAATAAGACTGGTTGAGGAACGCTGTTCAAGGAGATCTTTTGAATTTTTGTGGAGTAAGCTTTATTACGGTAATTTTTCAGGCCGTCTCTGACTGCGGTCAACAAAGTAGTGAGGAGCTGTGAAAGAGGTTTAGTGGTGAATCTGGAAGACCCGGCAATGAATCTCTGTTTGTATGGATTCTTATGAAGTTTAGGTACCCAGTAGATGTAAGGGAGTTGATTGTTTTCATCATTAGCTTTCATGCCAAATGATGATAACACTGAAGTGTGATTTTTTAAATATGGTTCAAATAGGCTAAATGATTACAGAGAAGATTTTTGCATGACGTCGAGTGATGCCAACGTAAGTGAGAACCGAACAGTCAATCCAAAACGAACAATATAAGGACAATGTCAACATCGGAAACAAGGAAACGGAGGCAAAACACGAATACGACACAGAAAAGAAAAATGAAGACACACACACACACAAAGATCAACAACACTTACACAATAAAAACCATGGGTGAGATCAGGTGTACCGGAAGAGTAAGCATCTCCTGCTTCTTATAAAGAACCCGCCGTGTTGAACTTGTCAAATCCGGTAAGAAGGACAAATCCGGCAGAGGAAACAACAATTAAGCTTTTAAAGGGAAAGATCTGTTGTCATCTGGGAAACAGTGTCCCATAGCAGTCCACAAGATGGTGATGTCAGCCGTAAAACTACTGGGGGAATGACTTCAAGTTTAAGGTAACATGCCCTTGTTTAAGTTGCCTATTTATGAGCAACCGGGCTCTATCAAGGATGTCACTGTATCGACCACAGGCCCTTGAAAAACGAATGAGCTGGGAGATGTAAACTCCGTATGCCGACGCTGTTGGAATGTTGCTACAAAGAAAGGGGAAGTTGACTATTGGAAAGATAAGTCATCGCATTTGCCATACAGCTTAGTTTGAAGTCTTCCTCTGTTGTAAATTTCAAGATGAAGGTCAATGAATGAGGCCGACGTGGAAGTGTCTGTAGTATCCTTAATTTCGAGCTCTTTTTTGATAAATCAGATGAAGAAAATCACCAAAGCGAGGGTTGTTTATTGACAAAATATCATCTGTATAACGGAAGCTTAAATTGAAGGATTGGGCCAGTTTTTTATATTTATTTTGAAGAAGCCTTTAGATGAACTGAGCCTCATAAGAGTGAAGAATGAGATCAGCTAGGTGAACTGCACAGTTTGAGCCCATAAGATTTCAGATAGTCTGTTCAAATACAAGTCCTCCAAACAGATCAAATATATTGTCGATCAGAAACTGTAACATTTTCTGTATATTTTTTCTCCGATTCGGAGTCATCGTTCACAAAGTAGGCTTGTTCTCTACCTGTAACAATGTACTTATATCTTCATTCGTCGTTCTTACGTGAAAAACATCTATGAATTAAACATTTTAGTTGTTCATGAGGAATGGTAGTGTGAAGTGTGGAAAAGTCGAAAGTTTTAATCCTGTTACAGTGTGATAATGATCTAGAATTTAATACGTCAAGTAGATCTTTGGAGTTTTCAAAATACAAAAAATACCGAAGTTGCATAAAAACAGTAAATTTCGTTACGCTGTACACGTGTTCCAAAGAGTAACCTCTCATCAGCAGCATTAAAACCAAATAATATCGAAAGCCATACTCCAAAAGTAGTAAAAAAAAGTACCCATTTCCAAAAATATCGAAATAGGAAGCCAAATCCAGTACCAAGGACATCAAAATCCACATTTACATCGCTTATTGAAAAGCAAGTATCACAGTATTTTTGAAGGCCCTCAGCTGTCAAGATGGAGGTCAGCAACTTAGATATAGGTTTGGCAGATCCAGCGATGCATCGTTCTTTGTATGGACATTTATATAATTTTGGTACCCAGTACAAAGAGGGGAGATCTGTGTCTTCGTCCTCGGTGGAAATCCCGAAGGAAAGCAAAACACATTTATTGTTCTATAATATCTCCTCCTTTGAGAGAGTAGTGGCTGCGTATTAACAGTTGGGTTGCCTTTGGCATTATCAATGCCTAGTTCTTTCTTTAAACCCAATTTATGTAATGATTTTTGCGAATAAAAATGATATTATTAGGGGCGTTATCGACAGGAACGACGACAAACTGATCTTTGGCAGTTTGACCCCATCGGGCCTTTTGTTATTGGAAAACAGTACGCATTACCTTGGCATTCTGCAGCAGTTACATAATCCCGTTATATCAGCGTGTTAATTGTTTAATTTGTTTATTTACAAGTCTTATAAGAAAACTACAGAACAATCTGACCACAAACAAAACATTTTCAATCAATTTAGCCCATTTTGCTCCTTGTATCTTAAAACGGTTAATTACCTCAGATCCGTTGACGTTTCTCAACTGCGCAATTTTATTTGTGATGCAGTAACACAAACGCCATGTCAATGCAGTTAGAATACGCAAAACTATATGCATATATGTAAAAACACTTACATTTTGTCATTTTTCGGTCCTTGCTCTGAAGCGATTTTAGTCTTGAACCCAATATTAAAATAATGGCTATCCTCGTGTTTGCCAAAGTATCTGATGATGTTATGTCACCAGGTATGAACACAATACAGGTATGGACACAATGATATAAATCCCCACAAAAAATAATAAACAGAATGTAGTATTCCAAATGTCTAAAATGCATCTCGCAATATGAAATGACTTCACAAAGCTTTTGACAAAAATCAAATTTGTGTCATTTACCATTGCAGGAGAAAAACCGAAAAAAATTGCACCAAAATGCAAAAAATGTTAAAAAGTCGGTGAACAAAAAGTAGTATCACGAAAGGTCTGAAATGCATCCCACTATACGGCACAAGTATACAAAACTTGACAAAATTTCTAGTTTGTATTGTTTACCATTGCAGAGAAAAGCTTGACGAACTTTGTAACGGACAGGAGGACAGAATGATGGAATGACGGAAAATGGTAAAACAGTATACCCCTTTGGATGGAATGCTCTCTTCTTCACACATTATACCTAAAAATTAAATGCTCACTACTTCACACTAAATATCTTCGATGGAATTCATATTTACTGCACACAAAATGTCTTGAATGGAATGCTCATTACTGAATACAAAATGTCTTGGATGGAATGCTTAATTCTACACAAAAAATATCTTGGATGGAATGTTTACTACTGCACACAAAATATCTTGAATGGAATGTTCACTACTGCACACAAAATATTTTGGATTGAATGCTCACTACTTCACACTAAATATCTTCGATGGAATTCATATTTACTGCACACAAAATGTCTTGAATGGAATGCTCATTACTGAATACAAAATATCTTGGATGGAATGCTAAATTCTACACAAAAAATATCTTGGATGGAATGTTTACTACTGCACACAAAATATCTTGAATCGAATGTTCACTACTGCACACAAAATGTTCACTACTGCAGCCAAAATATCTTTGATCGAATGTTCACTGCTGCACCCAAAATATCTTCGATCGAATGTTCACTACTGCACACAAAATTTCTTCGATCGAATGTTCACTACTGCACACAAAATTTCTTGGATCAAATGTTCACTACAGCACACAAAATATCTTGAATCGAATATTTACTACTGCAAACATAATATCTTGGATGGGATGCTCACTACTGCACACAAAATATCTTGGATCGAATGTTCACTACTGCACACAAAATCTCTTGGATGGAATGTTCACTTTTGCACAAAAAATATCTTGAATGGAATGTTCACTTACGCACACAAAATATCTTGGATGGAATGTTCACTACTGCACACAAAATCTCTTAGATCGAATGTTCACTACTGCACACAAAATATCTTGGATGGAATGTTCACTACTGCACACAAAATATCTTGGATCGAATGTTCACTACTGCACACAAAATATCTTGGATGGAATGTTCACTACTGCACACAAAATATCTTGGATGGTATGCTCACTACTGCACACAAAATATCTTGGATGGAATGCTCACTACTGCACACAAAATATCTTGGATGGAATGTTCACTACTGCACACAAAATCTCTTGGATCGAATGTTCACTACTGCACACAAAATTTCTTGGATCGAATATTCACTACTGCACACAAAATATATTGGATCGAATGTTAACTACTGCACACAAAATATCTTGGATGGAATGTTCACTACTGCACAAAAAATCTCTTGGATCGAATGTTCACTACAGCACATTAAATATTGCTGAGGTCGAGGAAGTGGCAAAACTTTCATTTCATTTTACCGACATTAAGATTTACACCCCAAGCTGTCAGCTACCTTTCATTGACTGAAGACAACATTGTATACATTTGTCGGGTTTTCATGTCTGATATATCTACAATGTAGACATTTTACATCGATGACTCTAACACAATGTGTAAGCTTGGGGTGTTAATCTTGACTTCATTACAATAAAAGTTTTGCCACTTCCTGAACCGCAGCAATATCTTAGATGGAATGCTCGCTACAGCACATAAAATATATTGGGTCGAATGTTCACTACTGCACACAAAATCTCTTGGATCGGATGTTCACTACTGCACACAAATTATCTTGGATGAAATGCTCACTACTGCACACAAAATATCTTGGATGGAATATCCACTACTGTACACAAAATATCTTGGATGAAATGCTCACTACTGTACACAAAATATCTTGAATCGAATGTTCATTACTGCATACAAAATATCTTGAATGGAATGCTCACTACTGCACACAAAATATCTTGAATGAAATGTTTACTACTGCACACAAAACATCGTGGATGGAATGCTCACTACTGCACACAAAATACTAGTATCTTGGATCGAATGTTCACTACTGCACACAAAATATCTTGGATGGAATGTTCACTACTGCACACAAAATATCTTGAATGGAATGCTCACTACTGCACACAAAATACCTTGGATGGAATGTTTACTACTGCACACAAAATATCTTGGATGGAATGCTCACTACTGCACACAAAATATCTTGGGTCGAATGTTCACTACAGCACACAAAATCTCTTGGATCGAATGTAATTCACTACTGCACACAAAATATCTTGAAAGGAATGTTCACTACTGCACACAAAATATCTTGGATGGAATACTCACTATTGCTTACAAAATATCTTTGATGGAATGCTCATTTTAGTGAAAAATATTTTTTATAGAACGCTCCCTTTAGTACACGCAAAATATATTGAACGGAATGCTTATATTAGAACATACGAAACATATTTGGGAAAATACTCATATAATTGCATAATTATGGAATTGCAAACAAAACATCTTTGACAGAATCCTCACTTAAAGACGGACAAATTATCCTGGAAAGAACACATCATGTTAGAAACTACAAAATTTCATGGGTTGAAAACTCATTTAAGTGCAAATGAAATGCACACCTTTAGCATGTTTAGTGCATACAAAATACATGAAATATGTTTTTACGAAATGTTCAGTTAAGTTCACAAAAATATCTTGAATGTATCCTAACTTTTAGTGAATACAATTTCTTGGGTAGAACCCCAACTTTAACACGTATAAAATATCTTGAATGGAATGCCCACTTTAATGCATACAAAATATCTTTGAAAGAATGTTCATTTTAGAAAATACAAAATATATCGAGTGTAAAACCCATTGAATACATACTTTAGCATGCTTATTAAATACAAAACATTTTTCATGTAAAGCTCACTTGAGTGTATACAAATATCTTGAGAATGCTCACTCTTGTGCATTCACACGTACAAAATATCTTAGACGGCACCCTCACTGAAGAATGTTCAGTAAATACAACCAAATATTTCGATGGACTTTATTTAACATATAAAACTTTTGTAGAGGATAGTCATTTTAATGCATGCATAATACCTTATATTAAAATCCTAACTTGGTGCATACAAAATATTTTTTAGGATACTCACATGATAAAGCATGTGAACTCAACATCTTGAACTAATACTTACCACAGTGTACAAAAATATCTTGAAGGAATTGACATTTAGTACATAATGTACATACAAATTATATTGTATGGCTACTCACTCCAGTAAGGACCTAAAAATCTCTGGTTGTATGTCTGTGATAGTCACAGTCTCTCCTTCTGCCAATGGACCTTCAAACATACTGTAAAATACTGGACTACTACTGGCCAACATATATTTGTGAGCTTTTATAGGCATTTTATCTGGTCCGGCTAGTATAGTGACATCACACATAAGCTCATGATTTAACATGTATAGCATGCGATCCCTGACAGCTTTTCCACATTGCCAATTTATATCTGTATCCATATTGTCCTGAAATCACACGTATGTTTTAGTAAATTGTAAATAAAAGGATATGGAGTTGATGCACATGAGACAAAGTCTCTACAAATACATCAAGCAAAGGAACAACGGATCAGGGCAAAGTTGATGAATGCGATTTGCCAGGCGACGGTCACTCATTTAGACTTCCGCTGTCTAATGCCAAAACATAGCTTGACACTTTTGTTAAAAACTAAGGAGTATCTCATGCGTCTAGCTCTGTCTGTACTTGATTTTTTTTTCTTTCTTTTTCTTTTTTTTTTTTGGCTTTTCTTATTTAGATCCTATTGGTTATATGTTAATAAGTATTAATTACACCAAAGTTCGGTGCAAAATATAAAAAATGAAAAGATATGGTCAGAGTAAGTTCATATTTACTCCATATATTGACTATGTAATTCGATATTTTGTTATTTATTACCACTGGGCCGATGCCTGTGCTGATGGATTATTAGTCCTCGATGGAATTCACCAACCCAGTAGTCAGTACTTCGGTGCTGACCCCGAAAACCGAATTAATTTTGAAACTTGCAATATCTAAATTTTACAAAATTTGGTAAAAAACTAAGGAAAATCTCCCTCATGCATAGCTCTGTCCTTACCTGATTTTTTACCAACCCAATGTGAGCGAAGCCAACGAAGGTTGGTACTTGTACATGTAAACACTTTTCGTCCTGAAGTGGAAGTGGGAAGAGCTAAAGCTGTATACGAGGTTTCGAACTGAAATTGCAAGTCGCGCCGAAGACGCGACCACACCAGAAAAGATATTAAATGATAAAATAAATAGTATTAACAATTTATCAGTATGATTCGTGCCGAAGGCACGACCGTATAACTAAACAGACAACTCGTCTGTATTTTGTATTTTCGAACACGAGATCACACGAGACAACGGGTGATCACACAAGACAGGCAGTTTCGTATGTGTAAATTAATGATTATGAAAGTCAAAATGTCTTGCCCAATGCAAGAATAATATGAACAAATTGCGACCACTACCAACATAAATTAAGAACTAGAGCTGTCGCCGAATGGCAACTAATTATGCCCCCGCTAAGTGAACCCTGAATCAATATGGCAAGTGCAAATTTAAGTGTGTGTGGACACAAAACAGGTCTTGACACAGTACAAATATGGACACGATGAATATACTCCCCCTTTTTCCACAATTATACAAGTGACATTCTGAGCCAAAAAATCATTTCTATGGATGCCAGGCAACCTTTCTATAAAGTTTCATCCATTTTTTAGACACTTTGAATTTTCCCGCCTTTTTAAGTTTTCATGGCAACCGTGGCCATTTTGAATATTCAAAAAGATTTGTGTGTGTTCATCTACTTATTGTAAGTTAGATTCATTTGAATTAGTTGGGATTTGGTTGAAATGTGCCGGAAAAACATCAAAAATTGAGTTTTATATTCGTACAGACGGACGAACGAACGAACGAACGAACGGACGGACAGACAAGGGTAAAACAATATGCCCCCCGACTTTTAGTCGCGGGGGCATAATAAATAACAAAGAAAGTGTGGTTCCCCATGACAACGCGTTCGTCATTCGGCAAACATCGGGTTGCCGTAGCAACGCATTTCCCCAAGTATCTGAGTAAAGACGAGCTGAAGACATGACCGCTATGATAAGGATAAAACTGTCGTGTCAAAGGCCTGAACATCGTGATTAATAGCAAACAATGAATAGTGTCGACGTGCCAAAGCCAAAAGGCACCCCTGGCCTCAAGTATCATGACACGAATGAAAACAGGGAGCACTAATCATGACAACGTTTATAAAGATGGCGGTAAATTGTTGACAAATGTTCATGTTATTCATTTATCAAAAATATGCCCAAGTAACAACTCCAGTGAGCTCTGCGAAGATGAAAATGCTATGAATGATATATGTCTTACTTTGAAGTTAGATATTCCTTTTCCTTGCCTTATCATGGCTTATGTAGACCAAGGCTATTTGATAGCCTACTGGTGTAAATGTTTAACTGAAAACTTTCAAAGTGAATTGGAATTACGTTTTAAACATAATAATGCTCAAATTAATTTGAAAATCGTCAATCTTCAAATGAAAACAACTAATAAAGCGTTGCTATGCCGGAAATATATACACTTCAAGGGCCGACAACTACAGAAGTGCTAGTGAGATTGCAATGCATTCAGAGATCGCATAAACTGGTGAAATCTATATTTACTGTAGGGATCGTGAATTATAAAATAATCAGACTGGGTGTAAATTCAACAAAAAACAAAAAACAAAACAAAACAAACAACAACTAAAAACAAAAAAAAACAAA
>MJUU01038852.1:27906-90042 GCA_002080025.1 Modiolus philippinarum | reverse complement strand
AACTCGAACTAATCAATCAATCAATACATTCATTATGCTGCTGATATTTGCTAAGATACTTATGATTCTACTTGTTTTTAAATCTGGGCTTGATTTTCCCCTGTAGAACGACATTATTTTACCATCAGACTAGACCCCTTGATCTAATCGGCAGTTTAGCGACAGACACTCCCCATCTTTCTGAATTGTGTTATGTTGCATTTTTTTCCTTTTGTTAAAGATATTGGTTTTGGAGTTGAGTTTGTAGTCCACCTGTACGTGTTTCTTTCGTATGTCTATCTATCTGGCTATCCTGAGCTCCCATTTTTGTTTACTTTTGTTTTTCTAGTAGAGTTACCTTGTAAATGATCATGATCAGTGTGGTCTGGGATTGTAATTTTCAGCTATACCTATTTTGATTTGCCAATGGGTTTTTTAAGCTAATTTTTGATTATGGCTACTGACGAAAGCAAATTTGAGATTATTTGGTATATGAATAGATATTTCGTTAAAGTCATTATGTTTATTTATATGCAAGGGTATAGTGAAATCACCGCGGGTATTATTTTTTGCGCATATCATTTGAAAAGCGAATAGCACGATAATTAATACAATACAGTAGTACAAAAAGAAGACCTGCCAAACAGAGGCAGTAATATACTTAAGAAATAATTATTGGCAAGTATATGGTTATTGGAAATGTAACCATGGGCTGGGCCTTTATATTCGAATTTAACCCGGAGCGTTAGCGAGGGGTTAAATTTACGAATATAAAGGCCCAGCCCATGGTTAAATGATAATAACCATATACCTGCTATGAATTATTTCGATTCTAATATGACAGAAAATGGAATTTTCCATTCTGAAGCGACCTAAGAGAAGGAAGATTTCCAACCTCCATTACTGTCTGTGTCAATGACGTCACAATACACAATTTGACGTTTTCAAACAGATGCAAGGTCAAAATTCATAGGAAAGCGAAACAATACACATTTACGTGTCTGAATGGCATGATTTAGTTTAAAACTGTTCTTAACCTTTGTTTCCTTCATAAACTTAGACGAACAAAATTAAAAACATTGTTGTTTTTCATTCCGTTTACTCATATTCCAATACCATTTGCGCATGTGCGAAATATATGATTATCGAGTATTATACTGGTTGACGATTAATAAGAGCCATATTAGAATTATGATTTATGTATATCGTATCATTTGATGAAATAATCTTAATTTTTCTGTCTTCAAATGCGTTTTTTGTTTGACAATAGTAGGATGAATGATTTCGATCTTAAGGTAGATCGGTAGTCTTCCGCCATTTTTAATTTGGTATTTATTCTGTTATTGTATTATCTGCCTTTTTAATATGTAAATATTTTTACTTGTAATGAATCAATCAATATTATATCCATAATACAAAATGCAAAGGAACGGACCTACACGGACTTGGTTTCACATGTCTTTATCTGATGAGACGTGGTATGGTTACTTGATAATCAAATAAATTGGAAGAGGATTTTTGAAGAAGGGAGATAATCTGATTAAACTATTTTACATACATATCACTATGGAAATTTACATTTTACAAATTATATGGCAAACAAAGTCGATGACGCCCATTTTTCTTTATATTTTTTGAAAGTATGTTCAAAGGGCTAACACATGAGTAAAGAAGAAAGTAATCTATGGATTATTATAGTTTAAAAGAAATCAACAATATACCTGATTTTCCCAATATATTCATCAGAAATATTTGATTATTTTGATATCAGTTATTTTAAGAACCAGCACGGTGACTTTTTTTTTACTTTTTTTCATTTCAATGCTTATGTAATAGGGAAACTTTCCTGTAAAAATTTAAAAAATAATCTAAGGAAAAAGTTTTGGAATACCCATCTACCTTAACAGCAGGTATGCCTCTATATATACGGTTTGGTGATTTAATTTGTCTTTACAAAAATGTATATTAAGGTCCTTACCCCTTTTGTTTATATAACAGAATAGCAAAGGGCCAATGTAGGCACTTTACACAAGTGGTCAGAATTGTAAATTACAAAGAATGAAATTTGAAACTATGAGAACATTTTAATCTAAAATGATTAAGTTATTTTCTTTTTCATATAAAAAAAATGAAATGGGGAAAATGTTTAGGAGACAACATCCCATCTCCAGGTTAAAACGACCCAAAAAGCATCTAGTATTCACCGTACGGTCTTCAACACAGTGAAGAACCTCACACCATATAGCAAGCCCTAAATTGCCCCAAAAAGGTAAAAAAGTGAATACATCAATAAAAACAAACCACATCCAATAACCCGAAAATCAAGAAACTTAAATTTCATAAGAAAACAAGTACAAGCCAATGACCAACATATTCCTGACTTGGGAAAGGTGTAAAATAGCGGTGGGATTAAAATCGATCCAAACCCTCTTCCTTTTTAATTACTTAGGTATAATGTTTGCGCAATTGACGTGTTAGTTAACAATTTTTGTTGGTATGACATATCTTTTATCTATATTTAAATTCCCCAACAATCTTATTTATAAGACATTTGTGGTGAGTAATTTAATGAGGATGGGTCTTATTCTTTATGTGACATATCAAAATTCACCCAGCAGGTACTCCATAAATTAGAATTTGTGATTGTGACTTTCTTCTCTTGGTATTCTACAGATTTTCTGCATATTGTGAAATATGTATATTGTTTTCAGCCGATGTTTGCGAGGGAAATCCATGCAACAATGGCGGAACGTGTGTAAGAACAGGACCAACTGAGTTTCAGTGTTCATGTCCGCTTGGTTATTCTGGAGAGACGTGTCAAAGTACGTTTTTCTATAATAAATTAAAATTAAATACAACAGGACAACAGGAAACACCTACAATGGCTGAAAATTATAATTACAAACAACAATCTGCCAGGGAACTACTCAGGAAAAACACAAGACACTCGACAAACGTAAACAACGATAGGAACTCGGGACAGTTGGACTTGGAACCGCCACTAGCAAAAGTCAGTCAAGTCAAAATAAAACCACTTGAACATGTCGAAATAAATATGCCACAAGATTTTTTTGTGATAATAATTAGGTTGAAGTGGATCTACTCCCTCTTGGTTTTATACTTGAGATACTCGGGACAGTTTATTTGTTCTAAGAAAATTGTTCACATCAAATCAGTAAACGAATACAACAACAAAAAAACATTTTTATAAATTCATATCGAAGAATTCGAAATAAGACAATACGGAGGCAATACAAACGGATATAAAATGACCTAAAATATAAATTATAAAACTGCAATTGTTTTTAATATAATTGTCACATGTTGGATCTGATGAAATTGTTCAACCATATAACATTGATTTGTAAAAATGGAAGTAATTTCATCTGTTAGATAAAATATTTCCTGCTTTAATCAGGCGTCCTTCATGTTTCTGCATTTGATTACTAAGGTCTTTGTCTCTATTTGGAGAGATATGGCCTGGTAAAATCATTTATTCATACAGAAACGGTCATCATTTTTTTCAGCTCATGCTTGTGATGGAAATGCTTGTAATGGCCATGGTAACTGCAATGCTACCAGCCACGACACGTTTGAATGCGATTGTAATCCAGGGTACTCAGGGGAGACATGTTTAAGTAAGTAATGTTTAAATTAACTGTTAAGAAGTGAAAAATGTTTAGCTTATTCGTGATCTAGGGTACTCAGGAGAGACATGTTTAAGTGAAAAATGTTTACCTTAATCGTGATCAAGGGTACTCAGGAGGAACGTGTTTCTGTGAAAAATGTGAAATTCGTTACTATAAACCAAGTTATATCAATGACGGCTTATTTCTGCAAATCCATATTTTGGGTCAATTTATCACCGATAGTTCATAATTCTATTCAAGTACATACACTGTCAAAAGTTCGAAAGGATTTGATTTTGCGGTATTTTTCTTTCAAAAATATCACGTTGTAGAAAACATTTCGACATGTACATAACTGGTGTATCTCTGTTAAAAATAAACAAAGCAATTTGATTGAAATCTGCATCTTATTTCCTATTTGATGTCATATGATCTTGCAATGTTGACATAATAAAATTCTAAAATTTAGATTAATTTACTTTTGAGATCAACAATAAGTTGTGACTAGGTTTTATAAGGAGCATAATGCCTTTTCTTTCGAGTAATGATAACATGTGAGATAAATTCAATTGATAAACTTTCAATGTGAAAATTTATATCCCGATTTGAGAACTTATTGCAATGTTGAACATATCTTTATTACAAAGTTATGCTAAGAAAAATAAGAATATGTAACAATTGTACAAAAAACTGAACACAAAGAAATGTAGTAGTCTATAAGTAGCAAAATTATAATTATTCGATTTGAAAATCCTTTGCATATGTAGATAGTTCTTGTGATGGAGTAGAATGCCAAAATAATGGGACTTGTTCACCAATCGCTGACGGAATTTTTCACTGTACATGTCAAACTGGATATTCAGACACATATTGTAATAGTGAGTAATTTGTTTTTAATTATTTAGTTTTTAGTAGAATGATCATTGTTTATTACATACTTAGTAGAAATAAAAGCGTTTTTGCATGATCAATATGACCGGAAGTAAACTGTCCATATTTTCATCCCCAGGAAAATAATAGGTCATTTTATCCTCCTCGTGCATCTCAGACAAAAAAAAACGGCTTTCGGTCCATATTGGCCTGGGCAAATAAACGACTTCCGATCAATATCGGCATGTCATTTCTGAACGTTGGAAGTATGTATACATGTGCATTTCCATATTGACCTGATTATCATCCCTCGAACCATATTGTCCCTCGACTTCGTCTCTGGCCAATATGGGTGTCTCGGGATGATAACCAGGCCAATATGGGAATGCCCATGTATTAATCTGTATTTATTCCTAACACTAGTGATCATTGTTTACACTTGAAATCGAAAAGGATCTTAATTCATATTTCAACTGGAATCATATTGAGGATCCAGGATTAGTAGTAAATTTAAAACCTCAATTTGTAGATGACCAGACAAATTAATTTATTAATTATACAAGATTTTTATCTGAAAACATTGGAGAAAATGAACTTGTTTAAAAGCTTTATTCTTAAATAAATAGGTTAGAAATTTAAAAAAAATAATTTCATGAACACTTATCGTCCACAAATATATAAAATATGTTTTCTTTCTCTCCTAATACGCCTGCATCAAAACATTTTGTCAAATTATTTTCCTTTTTCATATTAGAGTAATTATATGATAGACCACCATGAAACTGTGTGGAACAATGTCATGTAGTTCAATATACAACGTAATCCTAATATTTTGTTAAATTATTTTGTATTTTAGAGTCAGTATGTGACGGGACACCATGTAACAATGTAGGAACATGCCATATAGTTGATGATACAACATATAACTGTGAATGTAATGAAGGTTATTACGGAGAAAACTGTGAATGTAAGTTCAGCTAACGTATAGCTAGTAAATTTGTAAGATTCTAATTTTCGTTATATTCGAAATTTTTCTGGAAGCCCGCAAATTATACTCTCGAAATATCAGTCAATATATATCCGTACATTAATACCGTTATCGGGATTTTTTCGCGTGTGTCTTATTTTCGCTATGGTCGCGGTAGGCAATCATGCGCGAATTTTAGCCTCCGCGTAAATTTCACTGCCCATTCAAATGCATTAAATTGAGTATCAAAACGCGAATTATAAACTTGGCGAATATTTCACTGCGCTGTTTTATACCAAAATCGCGAACAAAAGCCGACACGAAAATAACGCGATACACGGTATTCGATTTTTGAAAATTGATAACATCTAAAATTTCATACCCCCTTTTGGGAACGAATCTTAAAATTTCCAAAATTACCTGCTTTGCTGTATGTCCTTCATGTATTTTACTATGTATCATAACGTATCAATCCAGAGTATAATCCTATGACAATGGCAACATTGGAAACAACAAAGAAACAGAGACACAACATGAGTACGGCACAGAAAAGAAAAATGAAAACACAAACACACAAAGATAAACAACACTGACCCAATAAAAACCATGGGTGAGATCAGGTGTACTAGTAGAGTAAGAATCCACTGCTTCTTATAAGACACCAGCGTGTTGAAAAACATGTCAAATCCGGTAGTAAGGTCAAGTTCTGTAGAGGAAACATTAATTAAGCCTTAAGAGGGAAAGATCTGTTTGAATCTTGGATAGTGTAAAAACAAATAAAAATACAAAAGTACCAAAGTTGCATAATTAACAATAAAATTTTGTTATGCTGTTCACGTGTTTCAAGGAGTAACCTCTCATCAGCAGCATAAGAATCAAATTATCTGGAAATCCATCATCCAAAAAATAGTTAAGAAAAGAATTATTACTCATTACCAAAAATACCGAAATAGGAGGCCAAATCTAGTACCAAGGACATCTACCGAGTGCCATACACGGAATGAAGCCGTAGTATTTTCAAAGGGTCAGAATTTTGATAAAGACAGTACATTTATGTAAAACGCAAGGTAAATTGTCGTGTCAGACAAGTCTGACAAGTCTGACTATTGGACTGGTGAATACCCTCGGGGACCTCTGGTCCACCAGCAGTGGCATCGGTCCAATGGTTTAAAAATGCAAAAGTACCAAAGATATATTGCTCCTCGAAATAACGTACATGCACACGGATTGGTTCTTGGGGCTCCATTTTCAGATAAAGATGAGAAATTGGTCACTGGAATTTTATTTCTAATCAAAAGCCTGTCCATAACCCCACAATATTTATGGAGTAAATGAACATGTGACCATAACAACTATGTTAACTCCAACTGCAATAAATTTAACGAGTTGTATGGCCATTTCGGAATTTATTCCTAATCAGCAGCAATAGAATCCAAACAAAGGAAATCCATAATTTAAAAAAATGTTAAAATGCATAAAACCAAACGAAATCCGAATAATCAGTAATATCAAATATAGCTTAAGACAAAACTAAGATGATGCATGGGAGTTAATCCTTCGGTTTTAGAATTTACATAAATTTAGATAATAGTAATTGAACAAAGTGTACACATGAGATATTATCTCATGTACAAAAACATCATATCTCAGACATATAAAGAGCATACATCTCTACCACGGGGAAGCTTTACCAACTCCACACTGCAATAAAAGACAAACTCCTGTATTAAATATTTTACGAAAAGATATGGAGTAAATGAACATGAGATCATAACACATATGTTAACTCCAACTGCAATAAATTTAATGAGCTGTATGACCATTTCGGAAATTTATTCCTCGTCAGCAGCACTAAATCCAAACAAAGGAAATCCATAATTTCAAAAAATGTTAAAATACATAAAACCAAACAAATAGGAAACAGTTGTCAGATTCAGAAATGGTTTTATGTAAAACTTTTCTCATTGACTGGATAATTTCGGCATATTAAGTATTATTTTATTTAGAAATCGTATACCTATTTATATTCTCGTTTTCAGCTTTTGTTTGTGCTGACAGTCCCTGTGAGAACAATGGTACTTGTTTACCTGTGGGAAATACTAATTTCACCTGTACTTGTGAACTTGGATACTATGGAGATACATGCAATGGTGATTTTTTTTTCTTTTCGTCGTGCACACATAAATTTTTCATAATATGGAACACTTCATAAAACTATAAAATTAAATTTGTAGTCCACTGAGTTGTCGATTTATCCTTATTGCAACTATTTGTGGTTTTTCAGAGAAGATAAAGTAAGTGGGACAGAACCGTTAGTTGCTGTGTAGAGGGCAGGGCAATCTTACCCTTCCGGAGCACCTGGTGTCACTCTGTTTTTTGAGAGTTCATAATGTTTTTGCTTCAGTTTTTTGTGTTTTATTCACAGAGTTTGTGTGTTTTGTGGGCATTTAGTGTCTTTGGTCTGTTGGTGATCTTACTTTTGCCTTGTCTCTTGTCTTTGATTTATGTTATCTTGTGTTTTCTTTGTTCGGTATTCTACTGTCGTAGTTCTTAAACGAACAATTTAAGGACAATGACAACATCGGAAAAAGAAAGAAACAAAAACATTACTCAAGCCAGGCACAAAGAAAAATGAAGACGAACACATATACAAGAATAATACGAGAATAAAATTAAATTAACTTAATGCACCATCGTTTCTGGCGATTAAATTACAAATATACGGATCAAAAACAGTATGGAGTTAAGTCTTCGTTAAGGGAAACAAAAATGTGGAAAAAAGGTCTTCAGGTTATAAAAATCAGACATCCTATGAATATTAAAAGGACGTTTGTATGGACTTCATTATGATGCAGCATTTGCAAATTAAAGGATCAACTCTACTTTCAGAGAATGTATGTGACCCATTGCCATGTAACAACAGTGGAACTTGTATACCTAAAGAAAATAACGGATTTGAATGTCATTGTCCTCTCGGCTATTACGGACAATTTTGTAACGGTATGTTAATTTTATTGCTCTCTTCTTTTTGTAATGGTTCACACCTTAAGTGCGTTTGTATTGCGTTCAGTTTATTTTGTATTCGTCAATTATGTTCTATGTGTGTATGTTACCCTGTAGTTGCCATGCATTCTGGATTTATGATTTTCGTTTTTGCTTCGGTACTCACTCGGATTATTTCTAAAATATTTCCTTCGAAAAAAAAATGGATTGTTCCGATACATTGGCAAACGAATACCGAAGCAAGAACGAGGAAAGAGGAATTTCTAAAAACATGAATTCAAAATCACGGCAATTCACAGCAACACGAATTGAGATAGTATGAACAAGTCAAAACAAATAATCAAAAAAGAACAAGAACGTCATAAAACTAAAGCACTAGGGATGATGGTTTGTACTTTTCGATATATCCAGCCATTTTTTACATCTTTGTTGCTTATGACACCAAATAAGAGGAAATGTAAATTATCTTTTCGTTTATATGTACCTACGTTAAATATTCCATATTATATGCATATGCATATTATATGATATGCATATCATTCCCCGTTTCCCTTCTTTTTCCTATAGATAGCAGAGCCTGTTGTAACAGACTCGTCATGGAAGGGGGTTACATTTAAAATAATAATCCAACGTTAAACATCTTTCAGTGTAATCACTAATATAGCATAAACGTTCTGTCCCATTTCCTATCATGAATCAGTGGTAATTGTATGTGTTTTCAATTACTGTGCTTTTTATCCTTTTTACTGTGTCACCAGCGTTCAGTGTTGATTGTTTGCGTCCGTGCGTCGTTGGCGTCAAAAAAAAATCTGTCACATATTTCTCAGGGACTACATATATCAAGCTCCTGCGCTTTGGCAGAGAGTTAAGTATTGGTACCTTTATCGTCTAGAAGAATTTAGGGTTCATCGCATTCACAATGAAAGGATATGGAGTAAATGCATATGAGACAAAATCTCTACAAATATATGATTAAACTAAGCAATGGAACAACCCATTTTTGTTGGTCCTCATTTTGAAGTCACCATGACGCATTCAAAAGTATGCTATGCTTATTACCTAATTTTAAGTTAAAAATGGCCCTGCTTTTGGTATAAGCGGAATGCTATACTAAATATAGCTACATCCATGTATCTGTCTTTAATCATGAATGCGGTGCTGTCAACAAACATAAAATTAACTATCAAAATGTTCTTAAAGCTGCTTTCATCAGAAAGAGTAAAAAAATAGTTTAGTTACAACATATAAACAACTTCTGGGCACTCATTAATTTTAATAAACTTAAAAAAAATTCCAACTTTCTGTTTGATGGAATGTTTTTTTTTGTGTGTGTCTTGGAAATTTCTGTCACATTTTACTGAGGAGCATATATCCTAGCCTCCTTCAATTTAACATGGAATATCAAAATGATCCCATCAAGGGTTATCCTCCTTGGTGAAGGGCTAATTCTAATGCCCCAAAAATATCATTATGACTCTCTGGATTCACGAAATACACTGTTATAATACGACTTATTTCCAAACAAAATCATCATTCCTCGTTCTTGCATCGGCATTCGTTTGCCGATGTATCAAAAAAGTATTATGCAGGCAACCCGTATCTTACCTGAAAGGTTGACAGTATCTATTGACCAATTTCATTTTGTATTGAATGCATCAGTTAATTTTGTACAGCAATAAATATTTTATTTACCCATCGTTATGTTATATCAAAGAGACAGATAAACACAAATGTTTTGTGAGAACAGTTCAGAAAATTAACCCATCGATAAAAAATCATAAGTAATTAACAATTATTCAATTTATTTAACAGGTGCTGCCTGTGAACCAAATCTCTGCCAAAATAATGGGACTTGTAATCCGACAGGAGGTGCAGAGTTTACCTGTGAATGTATGTTTGGATATTCTGGTGAATTCTGCAGCAGTAAGTTTAATTATTCATAGCAAAAAGAATTTCACCAACCGACATCAACTTCATCCACTATCTAAAACAAAAAACATCGTTATCATGTAACTTGCTTTGTTTCTACAACGCTAATGAGCCCAAATAACTCATGTTCCCTTTGTCATCCTCGCTGATGGAACCGGGCAATTTGTAAAGGGTAGCAAATTCTCTTTTATGACTTTTTTGTCAAACAGTATCTTTGTTCAAGTAAGTGAGAACTGAACTGTCAGTCAAAATAATATTATGAAGACAATGAAAGCATTGGAAACACAAAAAAAACAAAGACATCACTTAAGTACTGAACAGAAAGAAAAATGTGGTCATACGTACATTGAACAACATCGACATTACTGAATTATTTCATTTACAAACTTGCAAAATCTAATTTTTTGTGCATTTTGTTGAAAACTAAGTAGTATCTCCCTCACTCAAAGCTTTGTCCTTAGCTGATTTTGGCTTCCAATTCAGATCATATTTGATTATTTGTTCACTATCAGTTTTTTTACATCTTTGAATTTATGGTTTTCCAAATGTTTACATTTAATGTGCACTGATGAGACATAACCTGTAGAAATTGCAATATTCAGAAACTAAATTTACAGTTTACTTCGGTATTTTGCTATTTTAACCATTGGTGAGATCAAGTGTACCGGAAGAGTAGGCATCTTATGTTTCTTATCAGACACCTGCCTTGTTGAACATGCCGATTCCGGTAGGGAAGAAGATTCCAGTTGAGGAAAAAAGCAACTTGTTGCGGAAGGGCAATTAAGAGATAACCATACTGTATTTTAGGATCTGAGGGGGTAAATCGTAGATTTTACTGTCGCAAACTGAGTTTTCTGGCGACGCGTTAGCGGAGCCGAAAAACGGATGTTTGCGACAGTAAAATCTTAGATTTACCCCTCAAGATCCTAAAATACAGTTTGGTTATCTCTATTCTAATGCAAATCCGAAAAAAAAACATTCAAAATCGATTTTTTAATGACAAGAAGTTTGGTGTGCGTCTGCGCCATCACGTTGCTATTGGTTCCGACGGTAAATCGTGGATTTAACCCCCTCAAAATTCTGACGACATCCAATCAAAATTAGCGTTACAAACATAAGTGCATTAGAATATATGTTACCATGGTTCATATCGGTCCACAAGATCGTGACGTTGTAAATCGTCTGCAAGCATAACTTCAAGTTATGAGTGAAATTCAATTGCTTAAGTAGCCTATTTGCAAGCTACTAATAAGGTTGGCTTGATGATGCGGTATTTCTGTTTCAGCAACACAATTTTTAAATATATAAATTTGAATTAACGCATTGTGAATTTTAGAGCACAAATACAAATTAGGAGAACTTGGAAACAAGTTATAAAGCTTTTATACTAAAAAATCCTTTTCCAGGGCTGCATTTCAAGTCATGTTTGGATGGTGTCCCAGATTACGTAACAACCCTACCCATACGAAGTGATTAGGCGTAATCCGCCTGGTTTTGAGGAGTAATCCAGGCGTAACAGGTTTTTACGTGTTATAAACCAGGCGTATGTGAGCAGGACACCTAAAACCAAAACATTTACGGGTGTAAAGTGAGGCGTAATTTTGTAGAAACCAGGCGTACTTTTCTATCAATCAGGCGTTATTTCATTGTATTTCAAATAGGAGCAGGCGTAAACATTTTCTAAGTAAAAAACCAGGCGTAAATTTGGACTCTAATTTTTTAACAAGGCGTAAATTGTTTCTTCGACTTTGGAAATTCTGTTAAGAGGCGTAAATGTGGACTCTACTATTTTAAAATCATTTCCTGAGAAATCACCTAAAGTAGGACTCGAGAAGAATATTTTTTATATTCATGTACATCACACACATGGGTCAAATACTGTTAATTCAGAAATCAATGGGATGCTTTTATTATTTCAAATAATGCAACTGTAATAAAAAGTTGTTATTTATATTTTTCTCGGCAACATTGACTGAAATCACAATAATTAACCTCGTATTTTGGACGGTTGTCAAAAAACTGCAATAATAATTATTATTTTTCACTGGATTTTTTCGAATTTCAACAGAATAAGAATAAATATCTATGTTGTCATTTATCACCCCTCCCCTTTTGCCATTATTTTTTTTTAATTATTATTTTAACCAGCAGACTTGTCCAAGACTGAAGCGCCTATATATGGGGGAACCCACGAATAATGTCTCGTATATTCGACAATTTTTGACAATTACTACTAACAGATAACTATTTGAAGATATTTAAATGAATTTCTAGGAGAATGGAAAGATCGAGGAGAGTGAATTTCACAGCAGCTTTTCAACAACTACGACTAGTCTATACGTACGAGATTGTTGTAAAAATGAAAGCACATTTGGAAGATTAAAAAAATAAAACAGAATGTAAATACGTTACATTTCATAAGTGAAGATTATTCTTTAGTGGAAACAATTCTTTTACCGATGCCCAAGTCGTAATTAGTATTTCTTCGAATTCTTTGTTTATATCACATGGTGTATTTCTGATAAACCGAAAGTCCGATAAGTTGGTAACTCTGATTGGTCAGCCACATTGCGGAAGTTGCATCGTATCCAATCAGCGTGAACATTTCTCAGCATCATTTGGTGCAAAATTTAGATGAGATGCCAGCTCAACAAAAATTGTTGTTAATATTTTTCAGCACACAATTAATACGATCTGTATCACATACTTTACATTAAAGACAAATAATGAGCTATACGGTGCGGAATACCGTGTTGTAGGTAAGCAATGCATCACTAAACCGCCGACCGAAATAATATTTTGAAATGTTCGCCAGGCCTCAATTCCGTTAATTTTATTATCCCTAGTCCTAAAGATCATCAGTGACAATTTTGTACTTTGTTTGCACGCGCGGTGTTCTCAAACGAATTTATTTTATCTGTATCACACGTATCAAACTGGAGACATGACTGGGAAATATTGTACACTGTTGAAATTTTCAAATTTAAGGAACAACTATTCATGTTAGAACATCCATCACTTAAACTGTTAAATGGCAAACAATGGAATTCTGGACAAAGAAAAATTGCAACATATGTACATGATATAGATGCACTATAAGCACTGACCACCATTCAAGAACATTGGTTGCAATATTTAACAGACCTCTTACATTTTTTGTATGGTCGCGAATTGATAACATTTGATATCACAGAAAAGATTTCAAGCCATCCTGATAACACATATAACATGACATATTATAAACTGTAATTAAGAAATAAATGGGTATATGTAGTAAATACACATGACACATTTAAGAAATACATGGTAAAAAATGCCTTCAAGAGAGCTTTGCTTATACCTCATTCAAGTTCAACACTGCCCTTAGTACTGGTTTGAGAGGAATTCATTGTTATTATCATGCAACGCTGCATCCACGAAAAAAGACTAACAAAAGAAATTAAATAAAAAATATTTTACCCTCCAAAAAACTCTTTAAACATTGTTTTGGGTTATCACCTGTATCTACAGTTATACTAAGGACTTGAGATTGGATACGCCTGGCTTGATTTACGCCTGGTTTGGATTTACGCCTGGTTTCGATTAACGCCTGGTTTTGATTTTCGCCTGGTTAGATTTACGCCTGGCTAGGATTTATGCCTGGCTAGGATTTACGCCTGGTACAAAACCAGGCGGACTAATTTGCATATTATGCCTCAATTTACGCCTGCTTTACGCCTGGTTTCCGCCTTATTTGACGCCTAGTTCTTTAATATGCAAGCAGTGTAAGTTTACGCCTGGATATTTCATAAAGTTACGCCTGGTTTACGTGTCGTTTACGGGCGGCATATTTCATACAGGTCAATACTTTTGTGCTTGTTTTTGTGACTGAATGTATTCCAGTATAATTCACAACTGAAGGGAAATGTGATTAAAAAATTTCTGTTCTTTTTCAGTTTGTAAATTAGATTTACAAAAATTAATATTACATGCAGAAACCATAAATAGAACGAAACGAAATTTGCATATAACGTCACACCAAATGTTAGATGAAACTCGGCAGTTCTATTGAATATTGGCAAAACCATGATTCAGTTTATTTCTCTTTAAGTATTTATTGTATTTTTCAGCACATGACTGCGATAGCGATCCTTGTCAAAACAACGGGACATGTACAGCTGCTGGGAATATGACATATACTTGTGAATGTGTATTAGGTTATTCTGGGGATCAATGTTCAAGTGAGTAATATGTATTGGGATACTCAGCGGAACGATGTACAAGTCATAAATGTGTATTTGTACAAATAAGTATTGTATATCGGGATACTTTAGGGAACAGTTACAATTTTTAGACATCTTGAGGTTACGGTCGTCCAAACGTTTAGATTTTATCTGCATTGAAGAGACATAAGTTGTCGAAATGCGGATATGCAGAAATTAAATTCACAGTTACTTCAGTATTTAGTTATTTACAAGTGTTTGGGGATAACTTAGTGGAACAGTGTACAAGTATGTAATGTGTATTGGGATACTCATAGTTAGAATGTTCAAGTGGTAATTAAGGAGAACAGTTAACATGTTGTTAATTTTTATTAGAATACTAAGGGGAATACTAAGGGGAACAGTGTACAAGTAAATGATTTGTATTGGGACACTAAGGGGACGATTAACAAGTATGGACTGTGCATCGGACTAGTATTGGACTAAAATGAACTGTATACTAGAGAATAGTTTTAGAAGGCAGAAACATTTCGATTCCATACTATAGTCATCCTTCTAGTAATTTATTTCAACATTCAAGGGTCAAATATGCTTAACATACATATCACTGATGAATATAATGGTCAATACGTTACTAAAAATGTTTTGGATATATCTGTTCTTCAGATTTTCAGCTGAAAAAGGATGATGCTTATATTCTAGTTTGAATGGCTCAAAACGCCTGGAAACCATTAAAGATGTAAAAAATAATAAACATATAATCAATACACGACAAAGAATGACTTTTCAAATTACTCCGATTACAATGTCATTTTTGCCATTTAAATGGCATGAAAATATATTTAATTATATGAAAATCCAGATATGGCAACAGTTACACAATAAAGTACATAATTTGTCAAATTTGAATCAAATAACTAAATACCGAAGTTACTGTGAATTAACTTTCTGCATATGCGCATTTCGACAACTTATGTCTCATCAGTGCAGATAAAACCAAAACATTTGGGAGTCCATTAACCAAAAACGTGTAAAAGCTGATAGAGAACAAATAATCAAAAGGATCTAAATAGAAAAGCCAAAATTCATCTAAGGACAGAGCTATGCATAAGGGAGATACTCCTTAGTTTTAAACAAAATTTTGTGAAATTTAGATATTGCAAGTTTAAATAAAATCGGTTTTCGGGTCAGCAACGAAGTAGGTTGGTGAATACTCAAATTAATTCACGTAGACTGCATCATATATTTTCTTTTACGACTGACTTTCCATTCATCGTTTTTTTTTCAAGATTTATTTGGCAATATATTTCCATGTTAAATTCCCAAAACTTTATATGAAGTAGCTAACAAAAAATTATATCAGTTATGAGACATAAGTTGTCGAAATGCGCATATGCAGAAAGTAAATTCACAGTAACTTCGGTATTTAGTTATTTGTTACCACTGGGTCGATGCCACTGCTGGTGGACTGATAGTCCTTGAGGGTATTCACCAGCCCAGTAGTCAGTACTTCGGTGCTGACCCGATAACCGATTATATTTGGAACCTTACAATATCTAAATTTTTGTAAATTTGATTGAAAACTAAGGAGTATCTCCCTCATGCAAAGCTCTGTCCTTGGCTGATTTTGGCTTTACATTTAGATCATATTGGTTATTTGTTCTCTATCAGTTTTTAAACATCTTTGAGTTTCTGGTCTTCCAAATGTTTAGATTTTATCTGCACTGATGAGACATAAGTTGTCGAAATGCGCATATGCAGAAAGTAAATTCACAGTAACTTCGGTATTTAGTAATATTTATGTTTATAGACTGAAAATAAATTCCTATGTTTATGGTCACCAAATGTGCAATACTGCAACGTATATAAGTCCTGTGTACATTTGCAAATTCCTTTTATTTGACAGATTATATTTGTGATCCAAATCCTTGTCTACATGGGGACTGTTCACCATCTGTTAGTACAAATTACAGCTGCAGTTGTAACAACGGTTACCTAGGAGACAACTGTGATGGTATGTTATAGACGCTTTGTGCAATGACTTCAAAATTACATGAGATATCATTCATGAAAGCCTGTAACATGAAATAAAATATATGTTTTACAAATAGTGTGTCATCGATAAAAGCACATATTTAAATCAATCTAGCATTAGTCATCGAGGTATCATTTGAAGCAAAGCATTTTATGTGAAGTTGAATATTATTTTAATGTTGGCAGTTCTTAGGCATATCACAAAAAGAAATGGAAATGAAAAACAAACATTTTAGTTGTTCAGTCTTAACGGCTTTTCAGTAAATAATTTCTTAAAATAAACAAAGACATCAAATCGAGATTATACAGCCATCCAGTTAAAAAGTTTGTTCGTAAGACAGTTGGTCTTACGACAAATTTCATCAGTTTATTTCATGTCGTTTAGTACGTTCAGTGAATTTTACTGTTATTACCATGGTTGCATTTTTTTTTCGATTTTTTATCAAAATGTGTCCTATCAGATGAAATAAATAAGAAGCGTATGGTCAATTTGTTTTATGTTCTTACTTTAATTCAGTTCTACTGCTTACAACTCTATTTTCATTTCTCAAAAATCCCCCCAAACATAAGGAGCTACATTATCTTATCAAATGTTTTCAACAATACTATTACTGCTCGAAATATAGTGTTAAAACAGATAAAGGCCCATCTGTTTTAGCTCGCCTGACCTTAAGGGTCAGTGTGAGCTATTGCCATTACTTGGCATCCGTCGTCCGTTATTCCTTCATATTTTCATCTTCTCCTCTAAAACCACTGAAGCAAATTCAACCAAACTTTACAGGAATAATGCATAAAAAAAACAAAGATGGCTCATTTCTTTCTGATCCGACAAAGAACATGATCGCCAGCATGGAAAATGGTTTAACATTGGACCCTATGGGAAAATCACAATTTCATGTCTTCCTCTGAAACAAATGAAGCAAATTCAACCAATTTTTTAAAGGAGTGATGCATGGAAGGTCCTTTAAAAGGTTGCTCATTTCGTTCCGATCCTACAAAAACCATGGCCACCAGTGTGGAACTTTGGTTTAACATTGAACCCTATGTTAAAAATCACATTTTTCATCTTGTGCTCTGAAACGACTAATGTAAATTTAGCCAAACTTTTCAGGAATGTACCAAAGGTCATTAACAAAGATTGTTCATCTGACAAAGAATATTGCCGACAGCACATAACATGGTCTAACGTTTAACATTGGACCCTATGGGAAAAATCACATTGTCATCTTCTCCCCTTAAACCACTGAAGCAAATTCAACTAAGCTTTACAGGAATGGTGTACTATAGGGCCCTAACAAAGATTGCTCATTCCGTTTCAATCCGACAAAAATATGGCGGCAAGGACGGAACAGAGTTTAACATTGGACCCCTGGGAAAATGGTATTTTCATCTTCTCCTCTGAAACCACATAAGCAAATTAAACCAAACCTTACAGGAATGATGTATGGAAAGACATTTACAAAGATTGCTCTTTTCGTTACGACGCAATAAAACATGACCGCCATTGCGAAACTTAGGTTTAACATTGGACCTATGCGAAAATCATATTTTCATGTTCTCCTCTGAAACGACTGAAGCAAATTCAACCAAACCTTACAGGAATGATGTAGCAAAGTTCATTTACAAAGATTGCTATTTTGTTTTCAATCCGACAAAAAAAAACATGGCAGCCAGGGCGGAACTTAGGTTTGACATTAGATCCTATGGGAAAGTCACAGTTAATCTTCTCCTCTGAAACTGCTGAAGCAAATTCAAACAAACTTGACAGGAATGATATATGGAAGGCAGTTTACAAAATAAGCTCATTTTATTTCGATTTGACAAAAAAAACATGGCCTCTATTGCAGAACACAGTTTAACATCGTAGCCCAGTACGTGAAAACCATATTTTTCATTATATTCTCTGAAACTATTCCAGCAAATCTAACTGAACTGTATTGGAATGGTGTTTTGAAGGTCCTTTACAAAGATTACACATTTCAATGGGATCAGACAAAAACCTCTGAACATAGGTAATCATTAGACCCCATTGGTAAAAAACAACTTTTTTGGTCAAGCATGGCATAGAAGCATTTTGTCAGGTGAGCGATACAGGCTCAGTCTCTGAGCCTCTAGTTGACTTTTTATTTCAGTTTATGTGTGTGACGTAAACCAGTGTATGAACAATGGAACATGTGCTCCTGATCCAAATGATAATGATAATTTTACCTGTAGTTGCCTGACGGGATATTCCGGGCACACGTGTGATAGTAAGTGTGTTTTGTTGTACAATTATGTAGACCAGCTTAAATTTAACTAACTAGATTATTGGTGCTATAACTGGGTCATGCTTTTGTAACCACATACTAGTTAAAACATACTACTGAAAAAAGAAGTAAAAAAGCGGATAATAATCCAGAAAAAACATGACCTGAATATAATTTCAATAACTTTATTAATTCATTCTTCCATGAAATGTTTCTACGTTTGTTATGTCTGGTATCAGTAATTAGATGACATGACTGTTCAAACTTGCACGTCGAAAAAAATAATGAAGGTTTGTTACTTACATGTAAATATAATACATGTAATAAACGAAACCTTATATCATTTTCAAAACAGACAGATACAAGTTAACGAAGTTGAAAGCGTCAAACAATTAAATACAGCTCATTCAGCTTTTATGAGACAACGGCAGTACAATACCGAAGGAACAAATCACAAGACCACATAAATCAGAGTCCAGAGACTAGGCAAAAGCAAGAACACCAGAAGACGGAATACCAAAGACACCACATGCCCACAAAACACACGAACATTACATATACAACACAAAAAACCAAAGCACTAACAGTGTGAGATAATTTTGATAATGAAAACGTATATATTTTGTCTTTACTGAAACCTGCCTCCTTTGCTATCAAAATTACCACAAATTTTAGAATAAGTATAATTCTGATCTGCTTTGTTTAGAATATGTATGTGATGATGATCCGTGTTTAAATGGTGGGACGTGTCATCCTGATCCAACCGATAATACCAACTTTACATGTTCCTGTCCGTCCGGATTCTCAGGATACACATGTGAGGGTATGTAATAAAACTTTACCATATAACATATGTCCCTGATCGAACACATACTACCAGCTTTACATGGTCATGTCCGTAAGGATTCTCAGGATACACGTGTGAGGATATGTAATAAATCTTAACCATATAGCATATGTCCCTGATCGAACAAATAATACCAACTTTACATGATCACGTCCATCATGATTCTCAGGATACACGTGTGAGGGTATGTGATAAATCTTTACCATATAACATATGTCCCTGATCGAACAAATAATACCAACTTTACATGATCATGTCCATCAGGATTCTAAGGATCTAGATGTGAAGGTAAGTAATAAATCTTTCCGAATACATGTGTTCTTAATCCTGCGTAATAACTCACTCAAATTCAAAAATGTGTCCCTGGCCCATCAGATTTTACAAACTTTACATGCCATGTCTGTCGGGAATCTCAGAATCCAGATGTGAGAGAATGTAATAAATCATTCCTTTAAAGCACTTGTTCCTATAAATCCAACATATAGCAGATAATACCAACTTAACAAATAATAAAATTAATAACAGGAAACATTTACATTGGAAGAAAATTACAATCTAATGCTATAATCTGCCAGGGAACTGCCCCCCCACCAAAAAAAAAGCAAAGAAACAAAAGACTAACGTTAACAATGATAGTAACTCGGGACAGTCGTACTTGGTACCGTCCATCATGTCCGTCAGGATTCTAGGAGATCTAGATATTTGTATGTAGCGTTATTTAACATCCAGAAAGTGAATTCGATTCAGAATGATGATAAGGCTGTCGAGAAGTAACAATGAAGAATCCTAGTTTGTCGATTGTTAAAGACTTGGTGAAGAACAACAAAAAATCGTTGATCTATTCATTTTACTTGTTAAAATTTCTCATATCAATGCTCTGTATGTAAAGATTTTAATATTTTTTCTTCCTTACTTTCTAAAAATCAACCTATCATTCAGGTCTTATTTATGTAATATCTCCCATATCCTCGATTTTGTTTCCGATTAACTGGATGAGTGTCATTTGGTTTTTATAAGTTGAATTGTCTTTTCGTATATTTGTCGGGAAAAGGATGATTGTGTTTTGGAGTATTTTTCCGATTATTTGTTTGTTGACGAGTCCGAATCCATGCGCAAAGAATTGAAAATGATACCGTATAGCGGGTTATTTTCGCGGGTCAAAAATTTCGCGGATTTGAGTGAAAAAAAGTATGCCAAAAATTTAAGCGTTTAAATTTTCGCGGATTATCAAATGTGCTATATATATCATAATAAAACATAAAATATTCGCGGAATTTATTTTCGCGATTTTAGTCCATCCGCAAAAATACGCGAAAATAAAAACCCCGCGAAAATTTCCCGCTATACGGTAGCAGAACATAGATGTAGTGTTGTTCGATATAGAGTAAGTGAATTCCTCTCATACCATTGCTAAGGACCATCTTGAAATTACTATAAGGTGTAGGTGTTTGCTCATTCTTTCAACCTCATGTTAACTTCAAGATGAAGAACTGCAATAAAAGAGTTGTTCTATTTACTTTATCTTACCAAGCTTTCATTGGGATTTTGTCACATGTACATTAGTCCTTATCTCATAAGTTTTTTATAACCATCAATACTGTAGAAATTAAATAAAAATAGAAATGGTGCATTACATGATACCCCGTCACGTTTCACAACATTTCTAAGTAAAAAGGGGCATTAATCCAGAACTATGTGTACCATTGAACCCAAAATTACACTTGGCCTGTGTTTGTTACATACCAAGTTTGAAGACAGTATGTTATTTTATTCACAAGTTATGAGTACGAAACCATAAAACTTGCAAAATTTCAAATTTTCAAGGGACATAACTCCAGAACCCCTTAGACCTCCGTTCCAAAAAGCAAACTTGACCCGATTTATGCGGTAAAAAACTTCCATACCAAGTTTGAAGACAGTATGTTATTTCATTCACAAGTTATGAGTACGTGTAAGCGTACTTTCTTTCCGGCATGAAGAATATCCGGGTACATAAACAACCTATTGTATTTTTAAACAAAGTAAAAATGGTAAGGTAGACCACAATTAAAAGGTAAAATTAAACAAAATAAACAACTAAAAACAGGTAAAATAACCAAAACGGATAAAAGGAAAGTGTGCCTTTTTTTAATTGTGGCCTACCTTACCATTTTTACTTTGTTTATTTACATTAATTTGTGGCCATTGCACAACATATATTTTTATATTTTTATATTGTATTTTTAACTTGGTGTTTATTCCGTCATGGACAGTGCTCCATTGTTATTGGTCAATTAGATGTTGTGGATATTTTACCCTAGTGCATTTTATCCAAAAGGAAAGAATACACTGCCGGAATAAATCCCTTGTTACATATGAAACCCTAAAATTTGCAAATTTCAAAGATTCAAGGGGCATAACTCCAGAACTCCTTTGACCTATTATCCCAAAATCGAACTTGATCTTAGTTTGTTGTAAACAACTTCCATACGAAGTTTGAAGACCTTGTGTTATTTCGTTCACAAGTTACCAGTCGAAATTCTAAAATTCGCAAAATTTTAAAGTTTCAAGGGACATAACTCCAGATCCCCTTGGACCGCTGAACCCAAAATTTAACTTAACCTGAGTTTTGTGATAAAAAACTAACATACAAAGTTTGAAGACCTTGTGTTATTTCGTTTACAAGTTATCAGTCGGAAGCCCTCAAATTCGCAAAATTTCAAAGTTTTAAGGGGCATAGCTCCAGAACCCCTTGGACATCTAAACCCAAAATAAAACTTGACCTGAGTTTTGTGGTAAACAATTTGCATAATAAGTTTGAAGACCTTGCGTTATTTCGTTCTCAAGTTATCAGTCGGAAACCATCGGGGGACGGACGGACACACGACTGAGGGTATCAAAACAACGGCAGTAGAATACCGAAGGAACAAAGCACAAGATTACACAAATCAAAGTCCAGAGACAAGGCAAAAGCAAGAACACCAAAAGACGGAAGACCAAAGACACCACATGCCTACAAAACACTCGAACGTTACATATACAACACAAAAAACTAAAGCACTAACAGTGTGAACTCTCAATAAACAAGAGTGACATCAGGTGCCCCGGAAGGGTAAGCATGTCCTGCTCTGTGCACAATAATACCTCACAAATTTGTGTGGCGGGGTATAAAAAGCGAAGACTGCAATAAAGCATTTATAGTTAACTTATGTTTTTTATAAAGAATTAATATTACAGTAGACATTGCCGATATATTTGTCAAGTCAAGACATCGCTGTAATTTGCTAAACCAGTCAATGCACATTGAATAGATATATTAAGCTGCCTAAATTATCCGATATTTTAGCAAAAATTGTAATTTACTCATAGAATATCTTGCCCAGCATTGCATAACATTTTAATGATTTGTTTTAAGTGCACTATACTATTCTTTCTTAGTGTAAAAATAAAACAAATAATGTTTTCTGACAAAACAACGGCAGTAGAATACCGAGGGAACAAAGCACAAGATTACACAAATCAAAGTCCACAGACAAGGCAAAAGCGAAAACACCAAAAGACGGAAGACCAAAGACACCACATGCCCACAAAACACACGAACATTACATATACAACACAAAAAACTAAAGCACTAACAGTGTGAACTTTCAATAAACAAGAGTGACATCATGTGCTCCGGAAGGGTAAGCATGTCCTGCTCTGTGCACAGCACCCGTCACACTGTCAGTGGGTCAATCCAGGGTAAAGTCAAAACCGGTTATGTCAAATCCTGGAAGACGCGAATCTAGCTGAAAATGTCAGTTTTTATTTGTGACACTGAAATTTCATATCTATCTATGATGTCGTGGTGACGGCCATAGATTTTCTGAAGGGACAAAAGCAACAAAGGCTGAACATATCCCTGACTCAGCAGTTTTTGTGACAGTGCTTTTGCTCTTTCCACAAAGTCACTGTATGTACTGCACTCTCTACAGTAACGAATTAATTGTGAAATATATACTCCATATGCTGGGGATCAGGTATATTGCTGCAAAGAAAGGGAAAGTTCACAATTGGAAAGTCAAATTCATCACGTTTGTCATATACTTTAGATTTCAGACGTCCATGTTCGTCAATGTATAACTAAAGGTCAAGGTATGAAGCAGAATCGGGTGTATCGGTTGTCTTTTAATTTCAAGTTCATTGGGGTAGATACGATGTAAATATTCTTTAAATCTTGGGTTATTAAGAGAAAGTACATCGTCTATGTATCTGAAGCTGAAATTAAAAGTCTGGGCTAAGCGACTTTCGTTTCATTTCTAAATGTCTCTTTAATAATTTAAGTTTCATTTGGGTATGAAAGGGTTGACCGAAGCACATTTTTAATGAAGCGCGGTAGCGCTTCATGTTGAAAATGTGCGCCCGGTCAGCCCTTTCATAGTCCCTATGAAACTTCAAAATAATGCATTCAATTCTTATAATTACATTTTAAATCCGAAATATAAAAAACAACTTTATTTACACGGAAGCACATCATGTACATTGGGATTCTATTTTTACAAATTCATCCGCCGCGTGAACACGTGGTCAAATGTGTTTCATGGGAATTGCAACTTCACGTTGATATGCCACGTGATCGATGTTCACCTATCAAACTGGCGGAATTCAAATGAATATTCATGAAATGTAATTATTTGTTGATATTATTGATATTATACGCTATTTCTGTTACTATTGTCTCCCTGTCGTGGCATAAGGGGTTTGTTACTCCGTTTGAAAATAAATAGGACTTCAAATAAATATGATTTTTTGGTAGAAAGTTAAATAAGAAGTAATTTAAGTGAAAAGAATTGAAAGGTTGATTATTTTGTTTTTGAGATATAAATTTGGCGTGAAACTGAACTCTTCGGATTTTTCATAGGATTAACATTAGCAAGGTTTGACCATGAATGGGTGTGACCGGATAAATAAAATGTAATGAATTTTTACAGAAAGCTTATAAAAATGTATAAAATGAAATTATTGGAAAAAATTAGGGGATCAATTGGCAAAAAAATATTTTGCTTTTAAATGAATAAGCACCAGAGAATTCCGAAAATCTGACATAAATCCTTAAACATGTGAGCAATCTTCCTTAAGAATTCAATGAAATATATTATTTTATATCTAATTACACTCAATTAACTCAGCTGAAAAACGAAAGCAATATTTTATCTTATTACATCTGACATTGAACACATTTGCCAGAAAATCATTTTTCTTTATTTTTACAGTTACGCCATGTTCATCTTCTCCATGTGTGAACGGAACATGTAGTGTCAGTGGATCGTCTTTTACATGTACATGCATTCCGAATTATGCGGGAACGTTATGTGATTGTAAGTATCAGCACATGCAAAATTACTTTACTTTGGCAAGATCCAAAACAAACTGGGCTGCTGGTAACAATCTTTATGAAGCATGATTATAAACTAAAATTTTTGAAGTTTATATGTTTATTTAGTAATGTAGTGATAGTATTAAATGGTATACTGTTCATTTGCTGTAAGGTAAAGAGAGATTGTAATTGCCTTGCTGACAAAACATCGATGGTTGCAATATGATTCGCAAACAATCATTAAGATTAAAAGATGCGCAGTAATGCCGCACTTTGATGCCTTTCTGTTTGTTTTGCACCTTATTTAACGAAACACACTTTTATATTCTATTTTCTTGGTCTGCTTTTATATCTAGTATAAATCTCCTTCGACAAATCACACAACCACTTCATAACCAAAAAACATGGTTGTACAAATATTCGCATCATATCTAGGTGTTACTGTGTATATTGTTAAAAGGTAAATTTTTGATGCAAATATATTTTCGCTATTTTCGCGTTAAGGAACGAAGCACGAACATATTTGCTTTGATATTCATTATTTAAGTCATATTTGTATGATTTGCAGCATTACTTTTTATATATCAATGCAAATTTAACAAATGGTGATTTCGTTTTCTCTGAAAGCATGTAATCCGCAAAAACATTTTTATTGAGATTTCCTTTCTTTCATACTGTACAAAAAGTATACATTATTCATGAAGATATTTGATGCTTCAAACCTTTGAGTCAAAATTAGATCTTCGTTTGTGGAGTTAAAACACTAAGAAAATGAACATTTTGTCTGTTTTTATATTGCCCTTTACTTTTTGACGAGTTATATGTACATTTTTAGCTTGACATGTTTTCTATGGTATAAAGCAAACATACATTGATGCTGCGGTATAAAAAAAGCTGGCATCTGTAATCATAACACGCAATGATAAGACATGAAGCAGCTACATAGAATAACTAGCTTTTTAAGGACAATCTGTAGTCATGTTATATGGCACACTGGTTGACTACAAGCATCAGTTATTGACCATGACATGTCGTTATGAAACTAGATGCAGCAATAAGTCATCATGCTGTTACAAATCAGTGGACAGCTGTACGTAGAACATTCTGTTATAGAAGAAGCGACAGACATGAAGAATAAAATGCTATTAGAGTATTAGCAACATTCAATAACATGCTATTAAAGGACCAGAGACACTCATTAAGTATGACGTGCTGTCAAAGAACAGACTGCAGCCATAAGTATGATATACTGTCAAAGAACAGTCGGTAGGCATAAGGATGACATTCTGTTATAAGACAAACGTCTGCCAAGAAGTATGACACTGTTTTGAAAATACAAAAATACCAATGTTGCATAAAAAACAGTAAATTTTGTTATGCTGTACACGTGTTTCAAGGAGTAACCTCTCATCAGCAGCATTAGAATCAAATAATATGGAAAGCCATAATCCCCCAAAAAAATAGTCTGCAAAGAAGTACTCATTACCAAAATACCGAAATAAGTAGCCAAATCCAGTACTAAGGACATCTACCGAGTGCCATACACGGAATGAAGCCATAGTATTTTAAGGGGTTAGAATTTTGCTAAAAACAGTAAATTTCTATAAAACGCAAGGTAAATTTTCATGTCAGACAAATCTGACTATTGGACTGGTAAATACCCTCGGGGACCTCTGGTCCACCAGCAGTGGCATCGGTCCAATGGTTTAAAAATACAAAAATATCAATGTTGCATAAAAAACAGTAAATTTTGTTATGCTGTACACGTGTTTCAAGGATTAACCTCTCATCAGCAGCATTAGAATCAAATAATATGGAAAGCGATAATCCCCCCTCCCCAAAAATAGTCTGCAAAGAAGTATTCATTACCAAAATACCGAAATAGGTAGCCAAATCCAGTACTAAGGACATCTACCGAGTGCCATACACGGAATGAAGCCATAGTATTTTTAAGGGGTTAGAATTTTGATAAAAACAGTAAATTTCTATAAAACGCAAGGTAAATTTACATGTCAGACAAATCTTACTATTGGACTGGTAAATACCCTTGGGGAACTCTGGTCCACCAGCAGTGGCATCGGTCCAATGGTTTAAAAATACAAAAATACCAATGTTGCATAAAAAACAGTTCATTTTGTTATGCTGTACACGTGTTTCAAGGAGTAACCTCTCATCAGCAGCATTAGAATCAAATAATATGGAAAGCCATAATCCCCCAAAAAAATAGTCTGCAAAGAAGTACTCATTACCAAAATGCCGAAATAGGTAGCCAAATCCAGTACTAAGGACATCTACCGAGTGCCATACACGGAATGAAGCCATAGTATTTTTAAGGGGTTAGAATTTTGCTAAAAACAGTAAATTTCTATAAAACGCAAGGTAAACCAGACTACAGCATGCTACTGTAGCGATATCAGGAGTCATGAGATTTGACCTTGTATTATAAAATAAGGAAAGTCATTAATTTAGACGTGACGTCATACAACAGGCAACAGTCATTAAGAATAGTATACTGTTGTAGGGCAAGCGACAAATATTAAAGATAACTTTAATCCATTAGCGATGAAGTGTAACATGTTGTTTTAGGACAAGGGACACCAAGTAGAACCAGACATTAATTTATTACAAACTACATCCAATTAAGCACGAATTGGTATTTCAAAAATGAGCAGAATACATGTCGCAAGAGGAAAAGTGGCAGATGTATCTCTGATAAATTTGGTGCCTGGCTTGTAATTAAAATATTGACCAAGAACCTACTTATTCATCTATGGAATGCGCCCATTTATTCATATATAACGAACACGCCAACTTCATAATTTATCGAACGCGCGTATTTATGCATTTACCAAACTTATTTATATGCGCCAACTTATTTACTATCGAACGCGCGTACTTATTCGCTTAACTTATTCGCCTACCGAACGCGCCCACATGTTCATCTACAGAACGCGCGCAGTTATTCACTTACCAAGCTCCCATGCAACATTGTATAGCTTGCTGTGAGATGGCACAAAGAATACAAATACCAGAGGTCATTGAGTTCATTATAGGCGCATCTGTTAGGAGATGAAAACTGCAACACATTGACCACGTGATTGCAGTGAACAAATTTGGTAAGATATAAGTTTTGTGATCGAGAATACCAGTAGCAATACTTCTTATTTCCAAACACTGCAGTTATCATCTTTAGGGATAACGCAAATAAATATATAGCGGATAACGCATGCGTTTCAAAAGCAACCGCAGCCTTGACATATTTCATCTTGTATGCTTTGCTTTATCATATTTTGTACATCATTGCACTAAAGAATGAAATTAAAAGAAAAGCTTTTTTATCTGAGTGGATAATTTTCCTGGTAAAAATGATTAGTCTCAGAACACTAAGAGGAAAACCATCCAAAAATCTTTCACGTCTATATCTATTAAATTTCATATTTCTTTAAGAATTAAGTGGTTGAAATTTAAGTCTTATCTGCAAATATCAAGGAAAATTACTGAACTGATATCAAGAAGTTCTCAATGACTAAAATCTCTTCCCAATTGTGCATTCACTTTTCTTATTTATTATATGTTTACAAATCAAGTTTTTTTAATAATGTATGAATATATTTTTCAGTTCCACAGACATCCTGCCATCCACCGAGAGAATGTAAGATGGATCAAGTTCACAACGCCACATGTCAGTGTGACATCATGTGTTCCGTATTTGGGGATTGTTGTGCTGATATGTCAACCTACTGTCAATGATTCGTCATATGTCAACCTACTGTCAATGATTTGTCATATGTAAACCTGCTGTCAATGATTCGTCATGTGTCAACCTACTTTCAAGAATTTTGACATTTTTTGTTCCGTATTTGGATATTCTTGTCCTAATATGTCAACCTACTGTCAAAGATTCGTCATATGTCAACCTGTTGTCAATGATTCGTCATGTCAATCTATTGTTAGAGATTCGTCAAAATCATTCAGTTATTTTTATATTATGCTATTCATTTATTTCTAAAAGATTTTGTCAGCTTTTTTCTTTTATTTACATATTTATAATATAACTACTGAGAATTGTTATCAATAATAATGGCAACAAGTGCAAAATATTCAAACAGGATTAGTTGTTTCCTAGTCCTTTTGTTGTTTGACATGAATGACGTTTTTATTGATGTTCATTTTTATAATAGAGATGGTTTTACAGTGCAACGGGATTTTAATTTTTAATTCATTTTGTATTATTTTATGATGCCCACAGATGTTAAATTTAAAAAGAGTTTGCGAAGGAACTGTGACGTCACTTCCTGTAAAATGACGTGAAATCGTTGTTTTTATTGATGACAGACGACATTTATTTTACTTTAGGAAATCGGTATATCACGATATCTCTATAATAAATATAAATACGTCTGTTAATTGATTTTATGTCTGGTTATATTTTCATTAAGTGATTCACCAATTGTATTTGCTTGAAATATGAAAATTCATCACATTTATAGAAAATATGAGTACATTTTTATTACTTAATAATATATTTATTCTTTATATTTACTTTTAATGTCTCTAAAACAAAATATATGAATTTGGTTTCAAATGATTTTAGCTTTTCTTTAGACCATATACTGTGACACACTCAAACTTTGTTAACAAATAAGTCTTTATGAAGCCCTTTTTGAAATAGAAATACAACTCCTTTCAAAAAATTTAAGTAATACACAAATGTACCAATTTTCTTCTAAGTATTACTTCTTTTTAAAAATATGCAAAGAGTGACTGGCCTAACAGAGATTCGTTTAAACACAATTGTAAAAAACTAAAAAAAAATGGTTCTGAGTTTCAGTACTCGTATTTGCGTCAAAGTATATCATTCAGTTTTATGCTTTAATCGTGTAAATTCATTCTTATGCACGGGCTTTAAAAAGAGTATATTCACAGTGTAATGTTATGTAGGTAGGAATTAAATCATGTGTTGTTGGTTTTTCTGCCAGAGTCGGTCTTTTAATTTTTTTTACAAACATGTCAATACCTTGTCTTTATGTCCATTTCCCAAGTAGCTATTATAGGACCTGTAAGTCTCGTACAATTTTGGAACTTCCGGCATCAAATATTGTACCCGGAAGTTACATTTTACACAAAGATATATGATGTTTCAAACGAAAATTTGAACGTCATAATCCTCAGTCGTCATGTTTTGGCGGGGAGTGTTTTTGAATTGCCTGTTAATCGTGGATTCTCGTGAGTCACATGATGAGACTTACAGACCCTATTGGCAATATACATTAAAAGGTGAGAAGTTATTTTATGAATGTGTCTTTATTGTAAGTATATTGTTGTATAAACACAAAACTTTATTGTTTCAACATATACGTATTTTATATTTTCAAACTAAAAGAAATTACCCATAGTATATGATATTTTACAATAATAATGTTCATTTTTTCTGTTATCTAATGGTCATTGATTTATAAGACTTATAAGTATTTTCAGGGCAGATGACATCTTTTTTCGAAACTAATGTCATTTACTTTCTTTCATTTTTTGGTTGTTACATTTTCTCTTTCATGTATATGTAATATATTTGCAAACGAATACCAAAGCAAAAATGATGAGAGAGAGAATTCAAAATCAAACATCCAAAATCAAGGCAAACCATATCCAACATGAATTGAGACAGTATGACTACGACAAAACAAATAAATAAAAGTGAACAAGAACGCCACAAAACCGAAGCACTAACAGTGTGAACCCCTACATAAACTGAGGTATCATTAGGTATTCCGGAAGGGTAAGCATGATCTGCATAGAAAACCGTTTTATCCGATGTGTAATCCTGATTAAGCAAAAAAACCTTTTCTGATAATGAATTGTAATTGGGAGAAAAGAGGATTTCAAACTTAAACACATTCCGCGCTGTACAACCTTAATTTGCCTAAAATCTAAATCCTTGTTAGGTAAACATGAATTTTGCACAAAAAATGGAGAACGCAGATACACCTATTTAGTTATAGGGAAAGACAAGACATATTTTGTTAAGAACCACACTGATTCAAATAAGAAGTACACTGAGACTGACATAATCAAAATGTTAGAATTTTTGATCAACAATATTTTTGTCGAATTTGGAGGTCGTGTTTTCCAACAGACAATAGGGATTCCTATGGGAACAAACTGTGCGTCGCTTTTGACCTTTTTCTTTATTCGTACGAGGCCAAGTTTTTACAAGGGCTTATTCAAAGAAAACAAAAACATTTAGCCCAGTCCTGAAATTTCAGCTTCCTCTACATAGACGATGTACTTTCTCTTGATAATCCTAAATTTAAGGAGTATTTACATCAGATCTATCCAAATGAGCTTGAGATTAAAGAAACAACTGAAACACCTACTTCAGCTTCGTACCTAGATCTTTTATTGTATATTGACGAGGATGGACGTTTGAAATCTAAGCTATATGACAAGCGTGATGATTTTAACTTCCCCATTGTGAACTTTCCCTTTCTTAGCAGCAATATACCTACCTCTCAAGCCTATGGAGTGTACATTCCACATTTGATTCGTTACTGTCGAGCATGTAGTTTGTACAGTGATTTTTTGAACAGAGCAAAAACATTGTCCCAAAAGCTGCTTAGCCAGGGATTTGTTCAACCTTTGTTAATTTCATCCCTCAAGAAATTCTATGGCCGTCACCATAGCATCATTGAAAGATATGAAGTGTCATTATCCCAAGTGGACATTTTCAGCTAGATTCACATCTTCCCGGATTTGACTACGGACTTTGACATTTTCCCGGATTGAACACTCACAGTGTGACGGGTGCTGTTAACAGAGCAGGAGATGCATACCCTTCCGGAGCACCTGATGTCACTCTCAGTTTCACTGGAGTTCACACTGTGAGTGCCTTTGTTCTGAATGTTGTGATTTCTGTTTCTGTGCTTTGTGTCTGTCTTCCGCCTTTATTTTGTTTCTAGCGTCATTGTTTTCTGTGTTCTCGTTTTTGCCCTGTCTTTGGACTTCCATTTTTTGTAAAGTTCACTCCTTTGTTCCTTCGGTATTCTACTGCCGTTGTTTCTTTCATGGCTCTTGTTTATTGTCAACCAATATTATACTCAATACTCTCATTCTTCGCACATGCACAAATGGTATTGGGATAATAATAAAAGGAATGCAAACCAATCATGTTTTTAACTTTGTCCGTCATAGTTCATGTAGGAAATAAATGATAAGAATATTTTTGACCAAAACTACTACTCTATTTATTGACCCGTCATGGGTAAATTATATCGGGATTATTCATGTTAAAAGTACCTACAAAAGAGAGAAAATTAAGCCACGCCCAACCTGTTTAATAAATTAAGAGTAATATGCCATTCGAACACGTTAGTTTGTATTGTTTTGCTCCCGATTCGGATTTTGAGTTTGCATCACCTTGAAAATGCCAGATTTTGTATTGCGACGTCTTAGGCACGAACATCAATTTTGAAAGGAATTCTGTCTCTTCTTAGGTCGATCCAGACTTAAAAATTCCATTTTCTGTCATATAAAAATCCAAATAATTCATGACAGGTTTATTGTTATTGTCATTTAACAATGTGCCTGGCCTTAATATTCGAAAATTTTACCCCTCGTGTACGCTCTGAGTTAAATAGATAATGGTCTAACCCATGGTTAAATGACATTAACCATTATATACCTGCCATGAATGATTTCTTAACTTCCGGATTTTGGTTTTATATGACACACGAGGATTATCATCGACCCCATAAACTGACATTAGCTCTAGTCTTATTTGTGTTTTTCTAGTGCGATTTCCTTGTTGATTTTGGCATGTGATTGTAATTGTCGGCCATTATACGTGTTTGTTGTTATCTTTATAATTTCCTGTGATAAACTGGCTTTCCTTTCGTTTATTTCGCGTGGCATACATTATGCATGAAATGGTTTTGACCTTTAGTCACTTAAAAGAAATATAAATTTCTACCTCACTTAACCATAACAGGTATCATAGACATTTTTATTTGTAAACTTCTGTCTGTTTTTTTTTTTTTTTTTTTTTTTTTTTTTTTTGTGCTTCTTCTCTTAAGTAATGAGCATGTTGTCATTTGAACTTGCTTAAGTATAACATAAATTTGTGTTGAGTCACACACCATCGTTCGTCGGTCCGTCATGATCTGTTTTCAAAAATCGTCTTATCTGAAACTTTATCGCTTACAAACTCTATACGGTAAGTAAAAGGGCCGACCAACATGANCCCTTTTACCATAAATATTGTCTGTTTCGTAAACTATATAAAATATTTCTCTTAATCAAACGGTGACATATAGATTTTATTAGCTCAACTTAAAGCTGAAATGTATACCTCTGAAATGTCAAAAAATAAAAAAAATCTATCTGATGTTTATTTCACACGAAAGCTAAACAATAAGCATGTTCTCACGGTTCCCTATATATTCTTTGTAAATATTGCTGAAAAATACTGAATTTGCCCTGATTTTCAAGGCCTGATTACAGGGAAAGATGATCGGTGACATATCATTTTTATTTCATTTTCTGAACAAATGGGCTAAGAACTACAAAATATCTTAAAATAAAAAAATTATGTCTGATATTTTTATTAGGCTCGAACTACCTTAAGTAATGAGCATTTTGTCATTTGAACTTGCTTAAGTATAACATAGATTTGTGTTGAGTCACAAAGCATCGTTCGTTGGTCCGTCATTAACTGTTTTCAAAAATCTTCTTATCTGAAACTACCGGGCCTTTAAATGTGACCTTCAAAGAGGTTTATCGCTTACAAACTCTATACGGTAATTCAAAGGGCTGACCAACATGACCGCCGTTTCAAAAGGTTGCACATATGCTTTTATTGCCATTTTTGGTATATTACTAAATAAACTTAACAGATAATCTGACAAAGTTTAACCTACCTTCCTTTCGTTTAAAAAAACAAATTCAACAATCCGTCTTTGAGTTATTGCTCTTTCTTGCGAAATTTCTTTTTAGCCCAACCTGGCTATGGCCATTGTAGGTTTTTTGCCACAACTTTTTCGTGTATCGCCCGTCCGTCGTAAACTTTTCATTCAATGATCTTCTTCTCTGAAACTACTGGGACAATTGGAACCAATCTTGGTCACAAAAGTCCATAGATAGCCCCTCGCAACAACAAAAAATGTGTTCTCTCATGGCTGAACTACAACCAAGGTGGTCGCTAGAGGGAACATAATTTTAACATCAGACCCTATAAGAAATCACATTAAAAATATTTCTTCTGAAACTGCTGTTCTAATTGGAACCAGACTTGGCCACGATGTTCATTATATAGTCTCCTGTAAAAAGTGTCTTTCAGGTCAGCGCTATATCCAAGATGGCAGCAGTAGTCTTAAGATAGAGCTCTACACAAAAGTTTTCTAGGTGTGGTGCTATATGCCAGCGGTAAACATAAATTAACATTGAAATACAAAAAATACCGAAGTTGCATAAAAACCGTAAATTTCGTTATGCTGTACACGTGTTGGAACTTATTGGTAAACACCTTCAAAGACTTTCTTTTCTCCAATTGCTGAACAAATTGTAACAAAACTTGATCCCTGCAGAAAAAGGAACCTATCGTTTACCCAACTAAAATACATTCAAAGATCTTGTCGTCTGATACCACTATGCACAGTGGAACCATGGTTTAACTTAGATATTTTTAAAAATACATTCCATATTAGCTAGGGTCCGCGTGAGAGATACAGACTTTGGGGAGCCTTTTTTGTTATTTTCTCTTATATATAGAAAATAGTAGAATAAATAGGAAATGTCTAATTCATCATAGTAAGATCGTCATATCTTGCAATTTTGAAGAAATTTTGATGATACCTATAGGAGTGATAGCCTTTTTCGATTATTTGGTTATGTTTCATATAAACATTGAAAGGATATGGAGTAAATGTAACTGAGACAAAAACTCTACAAATACAATGGAACAACGCTTTTATTTTTGTTGTTCGTCGTGAAGTCACCACGAGGCCTTCAACAATGAGCTTGGTAATTTCTCTTGGTGAGTTCAAGACTTGCCAGGCATCTTTTTTCTTAAGTTTGCAAGTTTATTATGAGGCCTTCAACAATGAACTGTGCTCATACCTCTTAGGTAAGCTCAAGGCAGCCCCGACCAAAAGTCGAGCAACGATACATCCATGTATCTTCGCTTTGGTAAATGGATGCGAGGTTGTCAGCGAACATACAATTAACGGGCAAAGTGTTCTTACAACTTCTGTCATCGGTTGAAAAGAAGTTTCTCAAGAAATTCGATAATCGTCGACATAATTGCATTGTAAGAAATGACGTGACAGTATTCCAAATGAAAGAGGACATTTCCAGCTAGATTCACGTCTTCCTGGATTTGACTTTACCGATTTATCCTTTTTCCTAGATTAATTCACTTGCAGTGTGCAGGTGCTGTAAAAAGAGCAGGACATGTCTGCCTTTCCTGAGCATCTGATGTCTTAAAGACTGCTGAAATTCCGACTCCCTGTGAATTTATTTCTCAAAATTCCGGGCTTAAATCATAAAAATCGAGAACTCACGAGCTTCAAAACATCTAATCCCGATCCTCTCTCTATATTGAACAGCCTGCATTGTTAAAATTGAATATTTTAAGTTGATTAAATAAAAATTTGCGTTCCTAAACAATTAGTGTTTTTGTGACAAAAAATCGCCAGTGATACCTAATCTTATTATATTTTATTATATTCTTGTAAAATTGGCGTTTGAAAAGGGTATATTTCGAGTTTAAAAAAATAGAAATAAAACAACTGTGTTGTGCAGAAAGCTGGCTAACCTATTTAAATACGGAATTTAGATGATACGAGTAAACGCACGTTACATTTGTATGTTCAAGACCATATGCGTATTTGGACCGTAAGCGTACTGTGCGACCGTATGCGTATACTCATACGGTCTGGATCGAGACAGACCATTTCGGTCTATCACAAGAAATTCCTTCAAGTGAATATTTTTTTTTTGTAAAACAAGTTAAATAAGCGGGTACGTCCTATCCAGCCAAGTGGTGCAGGGTCAGGAGAACCTTTTTCAATGCTACTTCACTGTATTTTATTCGTTCCATTTACTGCACAAATCATAAATTTAATTTAAATAGACACAACCAATGTCAAGATTTTTTTGTGCTGGATAGGGTCTTTTAAAAAAACGTGTCATTGAAATATTTGGTTGCAGCAACAAATTGAAAACTGTAAACTCTGTTGCAGGTTCACACCTTTCTCCGTTAATGCCGAACTACTGACAATTTATTAAGACGAACTACTTTTCTTTTGCAGACTGCAAAAACTGACAGATGCACCTTTTGCATGTTTTAAAACATTTCGTATTTTCTCCGCTTGCTTTTTCTTTTGTTACCAATTAATTCTACGATTTCATCATTATTTTATCAAAAAAAAATTCAGTTTGTCTTCTGATGACATTTTCAGTTTACGCTGAAGAAAAAGTAGGTCAGGGTGAGCCAAAATTACACAATAACGGGCATTAACATTTCTGCTTTTGTTAAATTATATAAAACACTGTATAATTAAAATTTGCATTATATACACTCTACCGTACGCGTATGGTCCGACCATACGCGTATGGTCCGACCGTATACGTATTTTTAAAAAAATACGCATACGGTCCGGACCGTACGCGTACGGTCCAGATACGCGTATGTTCTGGAACATGTGCATCTATCCTCTCTTTGCTATACAAGGTATTACACCCTTTCAGCTTCTGTTATATAGATGATATTCTTTAAGGATAAGTCCATCTTATATACCCAAATGATCTAGAAATTAAAGAGACCAATGATGCACCATCACCAGCATCACACCTGGACCTATACCTCTGCATTGACAACTCTGAGTCTGAAAACAAAATTTTACGACAAGCGTGATGATTTCAATTTTTTGAGAAGTAGTATTCCCACATCTTGCATATGACGTCTACATTTCACAACTCATTCGGTATTACCGTGCCTCTTGTTTCTATACCTAAATTAAATAACATCTATTACATTTTCCTGTTTATTACGAAAATCTTGAGGTCTCGATAGTTGATTTTCGTCATATTTTAAATTTCCTGCTTGAAATCGAAATAATACGTAAAATCGTAAATAATCAAGAAACAAGGTTAAAGAATATACCGGTATTTATCTCCAAATTATCAAAAGCTGTGTTTGCGAAACTGATAGATATTCTCTTATTTATTTTAGATTCACTGACGTCCTGTCCGCAGGGTCTCAATCTTTTTTTTTCTGGTACAGAGGTATGACCGAGATTTTCAAAACACAACCATTCATATATTCAATATTTTGGACAACCCAATTAATCCATTCAAAAACCGACTTTATTGAAACTTGCGATATCTTAATTTTTCAAATTTTGTTTTTTGTTTTTTTCTATTACTTTTATTTCATTGAACAAATTAAACCAGTCAAACACTTAAGGCCAATATTTTCCTCTTTTTTTTTAATTGTCGGCAATTTACGCAGATAATTATTATAAATAAAAGTAAAAGTGAAATTGAAATACATAGACATGAAATGTAAGGTTACTACTTTCCGATTTTTGAAACTAAATAATATTTAAATAACGTGAGATTAATTCATTTTTTTCTTATCTTTCTCGGATGACAGCTAGGTGGTTTTTGTTGTGCTGACGTCACCACGGGCTGTATCGGATCTCAATACAGCCCGCGATACAGCCCGCTCAGAGTATTGTTTGGGCTGTACGCTGAAATACAGTATACCATGTGATAGTAATTGAACCAATTAAACTATTTGTAACAAAAGTGATATGAAATAATCATATNACAAGCGTGATGATTTCAATTTTTTGAGAAGTAGTATTCCCACATCTTGCATATGACGTCTACATTTCACAACTCATTCGGTATTACCGTGCCTCTTGTTTCTATAAGAGCGAAATTACTCTCTCAAAAATATCAACAGTATGTTCAGTCATTGCATTGTTGCAATTGTCACTATTGAAATTTTACCGTCGTCACCATGATTTTACAGACCGTTATGATGTTTCTATTTCACAGATGAGAATAGATATCTTTAAGTAGATCCAGAGTTATAAATAACTAGACTGACAACCATCGACTATGACAAAACCGGACTTTTCTCTGGCAGTGTGATGGTTGCCACGCGTGGGGCAGATCATGCTTACACTTCCGTAGCACCTGATGATACCTCAGTTTTTATAGGGGTTCACCTTGCTTATATTTTAGATTTGTGCCGTTCTCCCTCGACTCTTTTTATTATGTCACCTAAGACAACGTTAGCGTAACGTTTTATTCTACGTTTCTCATTTTGTATTTAAGAACATGATAACATCCCTGTCGATATTTGAATACTTCAGTAATTAAAACTTTCCACAATTTTAACATGGTACTGTTTAAGGATTAGAGAAGTAACACGTACCATAGATTTTAATTGGATATTTCTTGGGGTTAGAAAATAAATGGCATTTACCAATCAGCTATCAATCAGATCTTTCAAAAACATGGTTTCCTCACTCACAGTGTGACGGGTGCTGTTAACAGAGCAGGACATGCTTACCCTTTCGGAGCACCTGGTGTCACTCTTAATGTCACGAGAGTTCACACTGAGAGTACTTTGGTTTTAAATGTTGTTTTTGTTTTATTTCTGTGGTTTGTAGCTGTCTAACGTCATTGTTTCCTATGTTCTCGTTTTGGCCATGTCTTTGGACTTCTTTTTTTGTAAATATCACTTCCATTGCCTTCGGTATTCTACTGTCGTTGTTTCTCATGATGAAAATGATGATGATTATTTTTATTATCAATATTGTTTGTTCGAAGGATTATTTTGAAATGGCTTAATGCAAACAAATGAAACTTGGTATGAAGTTAGATAAACAAAAGGAGAAGATTTTTTTTACGGGTAAAGTTTTCAAAATTGCAGAAATTTCAAAGATGGTGGCCATTTTACGTTACCAAAAAATTGAAGATTCCGCATCTCAGGAACTGGTTTGCTGATTTTGTTCATATTTTGTATAAATGTTAAGAAATAAGAGAGCAAGGAACTTATGCGAACTTTTTTTCCAAAATAGCTGCCATTTTCAAGATCGCCGCCGAAATACGTAAAAAAATTTCAATTTAGTCGTATTTCAATGAAAATTGATTCCTAAGTTGATTTTGAGGTTGCGAACGAGATGGAATCATCGAATAATTTGTATTGTTGATATCGGCTTTAACTTGAAGTTGCAAATCTAGTTATCGTTATTCTTCTGAAAATTTTTGTCCGAGCGATTATTTTGAAATAACTGAATTAATTGTTTTCAAACTTTGCACAAAATAAGACAACCATCTAAAGTTGTGTGTTTTGTGCTTTAAAATTTCAAAATGGCCGCCAAAATACGCCAGAATTTCAAATTTGTCCGATTTCAACGAAATTTCATTCCTAGGTGGATTTGAGGTTTCGCGGAATGATAGAATCGTCGAAATGGTTGTCTGGGGTGACATCGGCAATTACTTACAATTGCAGATCTAGTTTGTTTTGTCTTTGTCATACTGTCTCAATTCGTGTTGGATATGAATTGCCGTGACTTTGGATTTTAGAATTCTCCCTTTCCTAATTTTTTGCTTCGGTATTCGTTGAGCGATGTTTTTGTTTACTTACTGCTTATTCTCCTTTTGACAACCTCACCAAAAATATTTATTATAGAAATATGACAGTCATTTAACAAAAGATAAAAATTTTCTGTGAGGCCATCCAAGCCAAATGAATTACTTTTTTATATTTTGGATATGAGGAATTCTTGGTATTTTTACAAACCTTCGCCAATATTGTCTGAAATCATCATCTTGCTCTTTTATAAAAGGGTTATTTTTTTCAAAGATATTGTTTATGTGATTCTTCGTACTTACGGAAGGAGATCCTGTAAAGTCATCCATATGTCTAAAACTTAACCTGTTACGCCATTATACGTTTTATTTCATATATATTCGGAACTATCTTCCGAGATAAGTTTTGGAATCATTTTTGATATGTATTGAATTTTTTTTAAATTTGAAAATATATTTAAATATTTTTGCACTCCACATCACCATTGCCCTACCCATAATTTCTCGAATTTTTTTTATCTGAAGTTTTCTGAAGTTGCTTTTTATTTACTTTATTTCATCAAAGTTATCAAGAATTTAAGAGGATGTCCATGGGAAAGTCAGGAAGAAGCTGGTACATGACAAATTTTGTTCATAAAAATCCATTGGCATTTTGGAATCATAAATTTAAAGTTTTTTATTGTGTGTTTTTTATAGTGCAATTTGCTTGTTTGTGATTGTAATTTTCTGCCATTGTAGGTGTTTACAGTTCTCTTGACTTTATAATTCTAACTGGATACAAAATATAAGTTTGGTTTTTACTTTACGACAATGAGCAATAAATGGTATAGAAGACATTAGAAAATTTACAATATTTGCAGATAATTCCATAATGTGAACAAAATTCTTTTTGTTGCGAAGGAACTTAAATATCAAAATTTGAGCCGTTCATGGTAGATGTGAAAAAAACTTCTTTGTTAAGACACTTGTATGAATTCATCTTTGGAATGGAACCAAAAAATTGGTGGAAACAGATTAACCATGTGACAGCCTTGATTTCTGATTGACTGTTTTACTCTTTCCTGTAAAACTTGGTTGAATTTGTTTCAGTGGTTTCAGAGCAGATGATAAAAATGATGATTTGCCCATAGGGTCCAATGTTAAATACAAATTCCACGCCGGCGGCTGTGTTTTTGTCGGATCGGGTCGGAACGAAATGACCAATCATTGTGAAAGATCTGCTATTCACCATTCCTGAAACGTTTGGTTGAATTAGCTGGAGTTATGGCAATAGCTCATGAGCCAGGTGAGCTAAAACTCGAAGTCAAAAGACATGACGAAACGAGAGCCCAGAAACATTGCCATTACAAACTATCAAAGGTAGAAACATAGTAGAACACTGAAATTAAGGCAGTCTCAGTGTGAGAGTGACAACAGGTGCTCCGGTAGGATAAGCATGTCTTGCTTTGTTCACGATATTTTTATATGTAGTTCAACAATGATAATGAGACATTTTATTGGAATGTGAACAAATGTACACATGAGGAAGTCGTGATTTTCGTGAAAACAATCATCTAAAATAAATTTTGTCATTATTTTACAGCCTGTATTGATTTTGGCAGTTTTTTGGTTAATTGGTGAACCTTTGCAGCCTTGATACCTTCCGATTTTGCCATTTTTCTAATTCTTGTTCCAAGTTGCACTTCCAAATCCGTGTTGAAAAAAATGATAATTTCCATAGGGATAGATTTGTTCTGAGTTGCTGATTGGTCAATGAAATTAGCATCTACAATTTTTGTTTGGCAAACCGTTTTTTGCCTTTTCATGACAAAAACACTCAGTCTATATGTTTAATGACATGTCATGTTTGTTAGTTTTCAAATAAAGCAATGATACAGATAGTAACGTTGGTAGCAACAAAATGGCGGCTATTGTAAGAATGGAGAGTTCGGAGATAAATTTTCTTCAAATAAATTAAATAACATCTATTACATTTTCCTGTTTATTACGAAATTCTGAGGTCTCGACAGTTGATTTTCGTCATATTTTAAATTTCCTGCTTGAAATCGAAATAATACGTAAAATCATAAATAATCAAGAAACAAGGTTAAAGAATATACCGGTATTTATCTCCAAATTATCAAAAGCTGTGTTTGCGAAACTGATAGATATTCTCTTATTTATTTTAGATTCACTGACGTCCTGTCCACGGGGTCTCAATCTTTTTTTTTTTCTGGTACAGAGGTATGGCCGAGATTTTCAAAACACAACCATTCATATATTCAATATTTTGGACAATCCAATTAATCCATTCAAAAACCGACTTTATTGAAAATTGCGATATCTTAATTTTACAAATTTTGTTTAAAACTAAGGAGTATCTCCCTCATGCATATCTCTGTCCTTGGCTGAATTCTGGCTTTTCTATTTAGATCCTTTTTGGTTATTTGTTCTCCATCAGCTTTTACACGCTTTTCGGTTAATAGACTTCCAAATGTTTCGGTTTGATCTGCACTGATGAGACACAAGTTGTCGAAATGCTCATATGCAGAAAATAAATTCACAGTCACTTCGGTATCTTATTATTATTCATATATTGCCATTGATAGTCCCGACCAATTCATACATTGTAACCTATTTAGATATATATGTTGCCAGTGCTATCACTGAACAGAAGTTATGTCAAAACATTCCCAAAAGGATAAAATATTGAAAAATATCTTTTCCAAAGGAACAAATATTACATTATTTGTTCCCAACGATTATTTGTTCCTGACGGAATAAACGTTATATTACAGATGTTCCGAAAAGAAGAAATATAAAATCAAATGAATGTTTATAATATTTCTTCCAAAGGAACTTTTGTTAGGCGGAACTAATATATGTTGACAGTGCAATAGTGCAGACGGGACAATTAACATAATTTTTGTTACAATTGATCTCAATCATTAAGATTTCACAAAGCAGATACATAAATACTGCTGAACTGAAATATCCAGATAAACCCTGCAATCTGATTGGTTAGCTTGAAAGGGGATATGCAAAATCACAATTTTTAAAAGCATTTAAATGAAAAATTGTAGCACTTCTAGCTGAATATTAAAGTTATTCGGGCTTCTTCAAAGGGGATACGGGTTAATATTCCCTGTCTGTGCCCTATACACCCCTTGCCTTGTGGCTCAGGGGATACACAAAATGTATAAAACTCATACAGGGAATATGAACCCGTATCCCCTGTGAAGATTCCCGAATAAGATATATTATTTATGGCATGACAAATTGTGTACCAATTGATATTACAGATTGATGAAAATTGCATCCCATTGATATATTTGACTTGTCAAAAAAAGTGAAATTTTCCAGCGGTACATCGATCTTACATGTATGTTTACCAAGATAAAAGTAGAGACCCCCGTGCGTCCTGTGCTTACCGTGAATGTGTTACAGAATTTACATGTAGTGTTGCTCGATATTAAGTAATGGTGTCCGTTCAAACCGGTGCTAGGGGCCGTCTTGAACTAACTATGAGATATGAGCATAGCTCATCGTCGCAGTTCTCATGGTTACTTCAAGATAAAGAAACACAATAAAAGCTTTGTTCAGTTGCTTGATTTAATCATGTATTTGTAGGGACTTTGTCTGGTGTGAATTTACTCCATATCCTTTCATTATTAACTTGCATATGCCGTTGCGATACTAAGATATTTTCTCCTTTTTGCAGATCCACAAATGCCTGTTACAACCGTGAGTGTGAAACATCCTTTACATATGCGATGCCTGTCAATCTGAGATACATGTACTGATATATTTTCTTAATTTATGTCAGATTTACTTATGTAATAGTAACTTGTGTAGAGGGATGCATCCGGATTTACAGACTGCCTAAGGACCACGATACGGACCGTGTACCTTGTTATAGCCCGGGCCGAAGGCAAGGGCTGTAACAAGATACAGGTCCGTATCAAGGGCCTCAGACAGTCTGTAAATCTGATGCAACCCGATACACAAGTTTCTATTACTTTTATTTCATTGAACAAATTAAACCAGTCAAACACTTAAGGCCAATATTTTCCTCTTTTTTTTAATTGTCGGCAATTTACGCAAATAATTATTATAAATAAAAGTAAAAGCGAAATTGAAAAACATAGACATGAAATGTAAGGTTACTAGTTTCCGACTTTTGAAACTGATTAATATTTAAATAACGTGAGATTAATTAATTATTTTTTCTTATCTTTCTCGGATGACAGCTAGGTGATTTATATACTAAATATACGTTTTTGTTGTGCTTACGTCACCACCGGGCTGTATCGGATCTCAATACAGCCCGCGATACAGCCCGCTCAGAGTATTGTTTGGGCTGTACGCTGAAATACAGTATACCATGTGATAGTAATTGAACCAATTAAACTATTTGTAACAAAAGTGATATGAAATAATGTCATATTTTAACCGTGAAGGTGTTTACATATGCTGGTTCCTGTCAATGTGAGATTACTTATATATATTTGTTCTTCTTTTTCAGACCGATTGACATCATGTTTTAACCGTGAGTGTACAATCTGTTGCATGTCAATATGAGAAACTGATATATTTTTATATTCTGCTGAAGTGAAATATCCAGGTAAATCCTGCAATTTGATTGGTTACCTTGACAGGGGATATGATACCGTATCCCCGTAATAGCAAAATCTTATTTTTTTAAATATTTTAATAGAAAAATTATGGTACTTCAGCCAGAATATAAAAGTTATTCAGGCTTCACAGGGGATACGGGTTCATATTCCCTGTCTGTGCCCTATATCCCCTTCGCCGGACGGCTCAGGGAATATAAAACACAGACAGGAAATATGAACCCGTTTCCCCTATGAAGATTCCCGAATAACATATCATATTTATTTCAGACCCACTGTTTTTACTGTACGAGTGTTACAGACTTTCCATATGCCGGTGCCTGTCAGTGTCAGAAATTGATATATTTTTTCCTTTATTTCAGATTCACTGACATCCTGTGCTAACCGTCCGTGTGTTACAGACTTTACATATCCTGGCGCCTGTCAATGTGACACTATATGTAAACTGTTTGGTGATTGTTGTATAGATGTATCCAGATATTGTACCTAAAACATGCGTTTGTTTACATGTTTTGTCATAATTTGTCATGTACATCTACATTTAACTTTTTTTCTAATTCAAGAACACTTGTACATGTTGATATATTTATGAACAGATATATCATGAAAAGGAGGGGTATTTGCCAAAAATACAAGTCGCGGGGCGNTAAAATTTCCGACAAAACTTTATGACAGAAAAAAACAGGGGCATGCCGCAGCTCTTCTTACAGTAAATTTCGGTTTTTAGTGACAACCGTCAATCTCGCAAAAAAATCCAACAAAAAATTGCGACTGAAATAAAAATTCCCTTATGAGGCAGGACAAGAATAAAAATATTATGTTAGTTCCAAAACATTACCAAGTCAATGTAGTTTCAGACAAAAAATAAAATTCAAGTATATTTACAACCAATCACAGGCAGCCATGCTTTTAAATCTGTATTGCATGTTATCCAAATAAAATGGATGCGCCCATACCGTCTAATGGTGTATTATAACCTATAGACCCAGGCAAATATCCCGACGTTGATGATATATCTGTTTGATTACACCGAATGTCTCTATATGACTCCGGAACAAATACCACGGCAAGCGTCTCAGTGATAGGGGTATTTGCCAAAAAAATTACACGGCTATTAACCAATCAGAATGTAGCTTACTTACATAAGGTGTAAATTATATGGAAGATAAATTGCTGTAAATTTAGAAATTAATCCGTTATGTTGTTATTGTTAACGCAGTTCTCCTGTAAAAAAAACATTTTTGTCATTTTATGTTCATTTACGTCAACAATAGAAGAAATTTAGTTTTGTCGCTTTCATACAAATAATTTTTTTTTAATACATTGAATTTGTCAGAATGTCACCTCCAAACACATCTAAAAATATTTATACACTGGACATTTATGATCGAACGAAGGATGAACAATCAAAATAAAAAAAAATATCGAAGTTATGATGTGATGTTGAAAAATGGGCCATACAGACGAACAGTCGGTTTGTGAGTCATGCAGATTTACAACTTTCCGTTTGTTGAACCTCAACAAATATCCAGAATTCTTTTTGCATTTTCTATTTGCAAATAAGGACTTTCAATATCATACTCTGCGAACATTTTTACAAACAATGTTTTAGAAAAATTATAATCGGTTGTAAGCATTTTTCATGTGAAACGAAATTCGCATGGATAACATTAAGGAAAATTTTCACTGAAATTTTACCTCATTTTTGTATCAGTTTTCCAATTTCATAAATTCCTTTCACCTTGGTGTTCGACCAAGAGCATTTCGTTCTACCTCACATTAAGCTCAGGATGGCCTGTACTATAAATTTTCGTTTTTCTAGCCTGCGTCATGAATTTGTCAATACCATGTGACCCATTACAAAGTTTTAATACAAAACAATATAGTGTTTTGTAGTGTCCCTTTTTATATATTGTGCTGAAGGCAAATTCCAGAATTCGTAATTTACAAATAAATAAAACAAAACCTGCATAAGTACCCCAGTATGTTAAAGGAAAACTATACAGGATTGTTTGTTTACAACAAAAAAATTAAAGCCTTGAAGTTAGCGAGAAACGTGGTATGTGTTGAGTCGATATATAAAGAGGTCAAATTTTTGTAATTATCTTGTTCGTAAAGAGTTTTTAACAAAGATATCAAATACATGTACACCAAATTTTTGAAGACTTGTTCCTATGGGTAAAGGATTTTTTGTTTTGCATTTGTGGACCCAGACGGGAAGTCACGGTTAGACTTAAATGGAAAAAAAATACTAGACCCCCCCCCCTTTCGAAGATTGGATCCGCCCTTGATTTGACTTGTTATCTCAGTAACCACAGGTTTCCACAATATATAAGTGCTCCAACAAAAAAATAAATGTTCGCATTCAATGAAAAGCTAGTTATCTGTTTCAATAATAATAAATTTACCTTTAAATCCCCAAAAAATTAGATTAAGGATAAATTATCATCATTAAAAATTCCAATTTTCCACTTCCGGTTTTTTTTTTTTTGCATTTACCAGTTTTATTGAGAGCTAAGGTAAAAATGGTTCAAAATTATTTGGAGTTGCAGCGCTTTGACCAGTAATTGAGGTTAACTGTGACAAAAATTCAAGAAAACTGCAACCACATGTAAAAGTTAAAATTGGCGTACACCTACTTGCACTCATGAATCTATTTGAAACTTTGCAGTTGAAAAAAAACGAGTTGTAATTCAAATACAACATGTAACGTGCGTCTTCATGCACCATGTCATTGTTATGGGTTAGTACAATGAAAATTGATAAATCATAAAAACCTGTTCACGGAATTCCGCGCTTGAGTACCTACAATGTATTTAGTTCTTCATAATGAAGATATGTTCTTTGGATTGTTAATCCTCAAGTCGTTTCTTTTCCCTTCTCGGGTTAATTACTATTTTATAAATTAAAGAAAACATGTATGATTTCATCTTTGCACTATTTGTACAATGTATTATTTTGTGTTTGATTGTTTATTTGTATGTGCATGTGTGCAAACATGTGAATATAAATTAAAGTACGAGTTGTACATATTTTTACTGTTATTGTATATTTGTATGTTTAACATACATTTTTTGGAGAGAAGTTTAGGTTCGAGACAAAAAGTTTACAATCATGCCCAATCAATCAATATGACAGGTCTAATTCAACAAAAGACAAAAATGTATACATCTAAGGAGGAACAGAGATGGAACACCCGAACAACTCCATAAAAAAAGAAAAGGAGGACAAGAATAATAGTTTTACGTCATTGGTACACAAACGCCTTTCCTCAAATACGTGAAACGTCTTTATGTCAAATTTAATCATGAAAGCCAGTGTAAAAGACTGAATGCAAGACATCCAACCCTGAAAGGCTAACTAGTTCCATATTAATTGTTATAGATAATTAAAAACTAATTAACTGTATATGCTCCTGGAGATTGTAATTTCGACGGCTTATGTCTCTTTAGTACAGATCATATAAACAAAGCGAACAATATACAAAAAGTTGGAAGAGAACAAATAAACGATATGATTTTAATGAAAAACCAAAAGTAGGCGAGACCAAAGCTTTTGATACTCCATATTTTTAACCATTATTTTAAACTTAAGAATGCCGGTTACAATAATAATAATCTTTATTGCAAAATTACACCCCAAGGGGTCAAACCAATACAACACAATACAAAACATATATACAACATACAATGAATAATTAGATAAAATATAGATGACTCTCTGACCGGCGTGGACCCTATATCAATTCAACAGATTGTTTCAGAAAGGCACATACTATACCGGTAAAAGGGTTGAGTTTGGATTTAGAATGAAATTTATTTTTTGATACTGGTTGAAATTTTTTAAATTTGGGAAGTTTTGATGGATAAGTTCAAATAAATTTGTCCTATTTTGTTCATTAATTTTACAATTTAAAAGGAAATGGTTTTCATCCTCAATAACTTTACATGTCTTGCAAAGTCTCTGTTGACGGGGAATATTTTTATAACGACCAGTTTCTATCTGTAAATTATGGTCGCTTAAACGAAACCGAATAGGCATTCGGGCTAGCACTCAGTCTTGGTTAACTGTGCCGTTGAATTCTCTCAAGACGTACATTTCACCAGAAAAAAAATTATAGAGTGGAGTTTGTTGTGCCTTTTGCATATGCTGGATATGACAACGTAATATAAGGACTAGATTTGGACAAACTCTGAAGTACATATGAAAAAGAAAGGAAATGGGGTAAATGTCAAGGAGACAACATCCCATATCCAGGTTAAAACGACCCAAAACAAAGCATCTAGGGGTCACCGTACGGTCTTCAACACAGTGAGGAACATATTTGTTTTTGTTTTGTCTATATTGTCTATTTCTGGTGAACAATCCGATGTTAACTGAAAATAGAGCTACTCAAGACAATCGTAACATCAATTTATTTCCATGCCAAAAAAATAATATAAATATGCTTATGCGCTTCATGGAATCTCAGATAAAATTCAGTTCTCATGAGTTTTTGAAAAAAAAGAATAAAAAAAGTTTGTTATTGCAAATAAATTAATTATCAATTATGTATGTTTTATTAAATATCTTTTATTTAAATATGTAACGGAAAAAATTTTGTTGTGGCGTGTGGAGTTCTTTGATGGATTATAACGTATGAATGAGAATTCAGTCAATGTATGCGAGATAAAATTAAACTAAGGAGTATCTCTCTCATCCAAAGCTCTGTTGTTAGTTGTATGTACCGTTATTTGTAGGATTTTTTTGTCACTTTTCCCGTCAGCCTTTTCATGTTTTGATTTTTTGTCTTCCAAATGTTTGATTTTTTTATCTGCACTGAAAAGGCATAAGTTGTTATCTTCGTGATTAACCCACTTTCAGTATGACCGGTGCCTAATACGAAGCCGGGCATACTTATTCATTCAGAACATCCAATTTCCATTTCGGCTTTTTATGAGAACTAATAACACCATGTTAATAGAATAAATAGTACATTATGTATTTTGATCCCGTTTTATTGATAAATTCACAAAAGTCATAAATAAAATAGTAGAATGCGATATACCATCTTTTTATGATTTGTTCCAAAATCATCATAAGGTAGTCCCATTTTCTGATAATTTCTTCATTCATTGTAGAACTATATCATGAAACAGAACCAAATAACAAACAAAATTAAAATAAAAATGTAAATATGTGACAACTCGTATTCCTTAACAAACAACTTGTTCAGCTGAGTCTCTTATATTTTGGCCCGAGTTATGGTTTATATCATGGTTGGCACCATCAAATATTAATTTGTTTTTTGTTTTGTTTGTTTTTTTTTCCAAACAGAACTGAGCTCAAAGGAGCAATTACTGCATTGTACTACAGCTCAATTATATTTAATCCAAGTAAAAATAAGTAACTTTTGATAATAATAAGGGAATTTTTCGTTATCTCTACAGAGGAAGTATTTGGTTTTCTACAGTCTCCTCAAATAGAAATTTTAAATGTTGAAAACGCTTATTACTTTTAAAACTGACAAAATTCCGACATACATATATGAGAAAGTCCATTTGCTTACAGTATCTGGCTTTCCAGATTATTTGAATATACAAATTAAGTGCGTTGAAACCGATACTTTTTAACTGAAACTGACAGAAGTCCTAAATAGAAAGTCAGTGTAGTAAAGGAATAGCTACATGTACTAAAGGCCTGCCAGAGAATACCGATATAGGAATTTTATGTGTTGAAACCAATTAAACTGACGGAAGTCCTAAATATGTATATGAAAGTCAGTGTACTTATAGTATTACTACTATACAGTCATGGGCCACTTGATGTACTTCCGGGTCCATCATCTTCTTCCAAGAGATCTTCAATATCTTTACTCAGAAGACTTGGTATCATTCTTGTGGGGTATCGTAAAACTGGCTTTCCTTGTTTGTTTATTAAGAATTTTTCGAAGTTCCATCGTATATCACTGTTATGAAATGGTTTGTAATATATTCCTGGTCCCTCTGTATAGAAAATATCATCCACTGGAGGACAAAAGGCCTGGAAAATACAAATTGTCTTCTTATAAGATTTTAGTTTCTTGATATTCGGGTTATAGGATGTGGAAAAAAGGTAGGGACACTGGGAATGTGTCAAAGAGACAACGACCCAAAGGGGGAGAAATAACAACTCAGTGGTTTGTTTCCATTGATTTATTCACTTCTTCATTTTTTGGGGCCATTTAGGGCTTGCTATATAGTGTGAGGTTCCTCACTGTGTTGAAGACTGTACGGTGACCCCTAGATGATTTGTTTTGTGTCGTTTTAACCTTGAAGTGGGATGTTGTCTCCTTGACTTTACCCCATTTCCTTTGTTTTTCAAATAATTTCTTATGTTGTTCGTAGAATCAAATCAAAATCTTGGTGGAAAAAAATTCTTTATACTTTAACTCTGTATCCTCTCTCTGTTGTATATTCAATCAATATTTAACCTATTTTACTTCATTTTTTTTTTCATTGAAACATTTTCTCTTTATAAGTGTAATATACTTATATTCCAAGACTCAAAGATCATTTGGAGTATATACAAATCCTGGATGAAACGCAATGAAAACGCACAAAAAGGGGTGGAACCCATAATGATCAACAGAATGAGAATCTCGTACTATGTCCTAGATAACCAAACCAAACAATTGAATTTCAAAAAATAATTTTCGAATTTCTAAACATTATGCAGCATGCATGTGCTTCTGTAAGATTTAATTAAATCATTGAGGATGCCCAATAAAATAGAAGGATGAGAACGACTAGAAAAACGAACTATTATTTGAGCAACACAGACAGGCAAATCATTAGATATTCCATATTTAAAAGTTGGAACCAAACTGAGAGTAATCTGAACTTCCAACCGTTAGTATTTCCAGCAGACTGGTTAAAATGGGGGAAAAATCAGGGAAAAGGAACTTACGACTGAAAACCGAAGATACCGTGATTTTTAATTCTGCATATGCGCATATCGAAAACTGAATATGTGTCTTTAGTGCAGATAAAATCTAAAGTTTTTGAAGGCCATAAACTCAAAGATCTTTAAAAACTGATAGAGAACAAATACCCATCTGATCTAAATGTAAAGCCAAAATAGCTAAGGACAGAGCTTTGCATTTGCATGATTAAAACACTTGGCTGAAATACAGTACATTCAAATTAAATGTTTTAATTCAATTCCTTTACAATTGCAAAACAATGATCATGAGATCACAGGGAACACAGGTACAAAAAATAAAATGTTTACCAATATAGATAAAAAAGCAAAAAATAAACATCTGTATCAAACAGATTTTGTGTTCAAAGACTTGTTAATGAGGAAAAGCAAATAATTTTAGCATGCCCTATTACTTTTCAACGTAGCTTAACATTTTAAATTACAAAATACCGAAGTTACTGTGAATTTAGTTTTTGCATATGCACATTTCGACAACTTATGTCTCTACAGTGCAAATCAAATCATAACATTTGGAAATCCATATACAGAAATATGTATAAAACCTGATAAATAGCAAATTACTAATAGGGTCTAAATAGAAAGGCCAAAATTAGCTAAGGACAGAGCTATGCAAGAGGGAAAAACTCGTAAGTTTTTAATTAACTAACGTTTGATGCAAACAATAGAAGTGCAAATGTTCTAAACATTGATGAAAATTATTTAATGCTATTTGAATATTTGGACAGAATAGATAAGTAAACCCTATTTGAATAAATAAAGCCAGAATACAGTAAACAATTTTGCGAGATTTCAAATTCTCCCAGGCGTTAATTCTAATGTGTAATGGCCTCTCAATAATATTTCTAATTTTGATGATGATGATAATGATCTATAACCAAGTACTAATTGTAATTAGTGTTAATCTGTTTTGCAAAGTGTTATAACAATAAAAGGTATGGCTTTAGCTTATAGGAATTTCAATGACATCCATTATATAGTTGATGAATCCTCAAAGGGAAAATGTGAAATTTAAGTTTAAAAAAAACACCATTACAGAGTTAGTTTTAAAAAGTTGATGACCTGATCTAGAAATAAAGCAAAATAAATAGAAGAAAACGCAAAAACATGACCAAATCAAAAACAGAAAAGGGAACTTCAATCCCCAAAACAAAAACACAAAAACAAAGTGTATATGAACGATACAAACTTTAAAGACCTCCTAAAAATAAAGGAAAGGAAATGAAGGTGTTATTACCGGTATTACAACAAAATCACAGACCTTTAGGTAGGTAAAGAGAGGGTCTTCATTTTCACCATTTACATCTGTTTTATGTGCTAATGGAAACTTTGGTTCAAACCCGTCACCAGGGCGGACATGTTTCAAACAGTTCAAAATCTCTGTACTATTCCTACCGGGCTCTTGCTGCAAAATATATAAATAACTGATATAAATGGTACAATCTGTTTACGTAAAACCTCAATCAATGTTATATAACTTTATCACATAAGTACACGTGCGCGTGCACGTAAAATAGAATGTGCGATTATTCAAGTAAAATAGATTGCACTCTAAGATATAAATATGCCTAATTATCACTAACATGATTTCTGCATCTGCAAGAAATATATACAAGGTCAAACAACAATAACTAATAATTGTGATAGTCAATGAACAATTTTTCTGTATAGCCATTCAGGTTGTGAAGAAATGTGAAATATTTTGTTCATTCAAGACATAATCAACCATTCGATATTTCTTATGACATTATTACGTTTAGAAATTCAGAGAGCTACCAAACACAATCGGTGAATTGTACAATATCACAGGACTTTTATTACCCTAATTCGATTCTCAACTGAAGACTTATCAGACTCACTTGTAGCATAAAATTTGATAAAGCAGAACAATGCATGTATGTATACATTTGTAATTAATCATAACATTAATTTTCAAAAAAAAACAATAAACGGAAAAGGAGTAAAGCTATGTAAATTTATTAAATGTATTAATGCAAGTGTTTTTCCTTTTCCTCTATCTGTTTGTCTGTATGATTGTATGTTTGTCTGTATATAATGTATATAGTGTAGTTTGCTTTTTGTTTTTGTTTTGTTTTGTGTCTTGATGTGTTGTCTCTGTACTAATGCTATGCATTGGATGTATGAGAATAAATAAAGATAAAGTAAATGGATATGAGACGAAGTCTACATCAATCAATGGAACAACCCTTTTATTGTAATTCTTCGGTATTTTGTTATTCATTGAGGCTTTGGTAATACTTCATTGTTAGTTTAAAATGACACCGGCCTGGCATCGGGTAAGCTTAATTCATTGCAAAATGTCGAACAACGCTGGAAAACTTCGAATTGTTTTTTTTTACACTTTACATAGATTTACACAGAAAGCGTAACATACCTTGCCAAACTGATTACATGGTATACCAACTATATGGAAGTTTTTGTAGGTGTCTTGAAGTGCATTCAGTCCGTAGTACTGGGGAGTAGAACCTCAAAACCCAGCTACGTTAACTAACAGAAGAACCTGTAAATATATTACACGTTTTTAAAACATTGTAACTTTCCAAAAATGTCGAATAAGCCATCTTTGTATCTTATATTTACTGCAATTGCAATATTTTGTTATTTCATTCACAAAATAAGTAAATACCGAAGTTACTGGGATTTTTTTTCTGCATATGCGCATTTCGACAACTTATGTCTCATCAGTGCAGATAACATCTAGACTTTTGGAAGACCATTAACTCAAAAATGTCCAAAAGCTGAAAGAGAACACATAACCAATATGATCTAAATGAAAACGATACAACACCTATAGAAAAGAATAAACTTCTCTTTTTGCAAAATATTTAAAACTTACCTTGCCCCTGTAATCAGATAAATTTAACATCCTCTCATTATGTATATCTGGTAAAGAAAAGTTATACACAGACAGATTGTGGTCGTCATGGTGATAACAGGCCACTTTTCTGGAAGTCTTAGACCCTGCCACAGACCATAAAATTGTCAGGACAGGGACTAGAATATCCCGCAATAGGAACATCCCGGGATACTACTAACACTTGTTTATCATCACCGCCTGATTGTGAGGCTTGTTATGATTACACAACCCAAACATAAACAGTAGTATTGCTACGGAAACACAGTGTTAATCATACTATACTACGTCATTCTTATTACTTATTTCTTATATACATGTATATCACGCTTTAGTATGTAGTGATACATGTAAATTTGAAATATAAAATGCAAACTCATGATTATTAAAATTAATCTTTTTAATCATGATTTTGCATTTTACTGCAAGAAACGACTTGCAATTTGACATATTATGTCGGTTTTAAAAGCTCTACAGAGCTAATGTTTCGTTTGTTTTATGTTTTACCGATTTTTAATAAATTTTACTTGACTTGAGTGTACACTGAACAGCTGATCCAGAACTGTCGAGGATGTTGTTCATATATTTTTTTTCACATTTTCAAACAGAGAAACGACGCTGTCTCAAAAACTACCAAAAACATGATTAGTCTTATAACCTCAGTCATTTCTGAAATGTTATAATGATGGTGCAAACCTCGTCTTCGATAGAGTCGACGTCTCCGTCTCACAAATAAGTGTAGAATTTCCGTTTTGCGTATTTGAAAGTACGGAATTTGACTATATACCCTATACCCTTCAACAATGAGTGCAACGCTTCAGCTTTAGATTTTAGTATTACCGGTTTGATTTAACCCTGGTTTGTCTGAATAACAGTTTAACAAGACCGTGCTCGATTATCATGTGCAGGACATGTTCTGTTTGTTCTATGGAACATGGATAATCGAGTAGCATAGAACAGGAACAGAACAGTCAATATGGAAGTTAAAATCGATATGATCGTGATGTTTTCAATACCAAACCTGGACTCGTTGGAAAATGAAAGAAGTTTTACATTATACGTAGTTAAATAGATTCTACCTTCAAGTTTACAGGAAAACACAGTTTTGTTTCTTCTGTGAGCATGGAATATGAAAAAAGCATTATGACTCCTAAAATTGTGAAAATGCATTCTGTTCATAGTGTTTATGGAGATAAGAGTTTTTTCCTTTTTTGTAATGACTTATGTTTTTCCCAACACACTCTGCGAATTCGGCAGCCATTCATTATAAAATACATCTAGTATTATTACACGGATGTTTTGGTTCTACATTTTTATTGATCATCCATTATTAAAACATTTATAGATGTAGAACAATTAATCGTCGACTGTTTAGTAGAAATTTATTAATATGCTATAAAACTGATGCTGATTTAATTCTAGATTGTTTGTTACTTTATCTATTCCGGTCCAGTAACAGCTAACATTTTGTAATATATTTCCACTGAAATGCGAATTACAATTAAATTAGGACTTTACTAGTATGTCAGTTGTTTAAAGAACAATTGATAGGTCTTTCACCAAAGTTATATTGTGATTTTTTCGTCAGTGATTGTCATAACATCCTTTTTCTTGTTTTTTTTTTTCTCAAATCGAAAAAAATAGCTGTATCAAATACAATATATAACGACTTGCTTACAATTAAAAATGCCATTGTTATTGTGAGGAATTTTAACCATTAACCTTGACCTCTTTTTTTTTAAATTCACACTGAACTCTGTTTTGTAAAACTTACATTGCATTTGAAAGGGCTTTGATACCTCCAAATCTAACATCAAAAAACGATGTGTGGTCTTAAGACCCTTAATAGATGGTCCAATAAATATGGACCATCTATTAACACATCATAAATTTTGTTGAAAACTAAGGAGTATCACCCTCATGCAAATCTCTCTCCTTGGCTGGTTTTTGGCTTTACATTTAGATAATATTGGTTATTTGTTCTCTAGCAGTTTTTAAACATCTTTGAATATATGATCTTCCAAACGTTTAGATTTTATCTGCACTGAAGAGACATAACTTGTCGAAATGCGCATATGCAGAAATTAAATTCACAGTATTTGGTATCTATTTATTTATTACCCAAACAAGACGTACATTTTTTACTATTTGAATAACAATTGCTTACAGAATGTCAAAGTCATCAAAGGCTTAGGATTAGAGTTAGCCTTGGATTTAGTATTTCAGATGTGACACATATTTAAGTTCAGTCTTAAAAGTCCCATTACGCTACCACAACCGTTTCGAGGAATATTGAAGATACACTAAAAATTACCTTTACACGATTCACTGAGCCGTTTTATATACATTCTGTCGTCGACTACGTAATATCTTCGTCTTCTTTCTCAATGTTTTCTATCAGAAGAAGTAACTCTATTATATCAGAATACATTGTAATTCTATATCTCCAGTCATGAGGGTAATAAAGTGGACCTGGCATTGCTCAATATTTAGCAATTAATTCCGCTCAAATCGGTGTTAGGGTCATCTTCAACTTACTATGAAGTAATATTATACTTATACCATTATATTTGTCCTATTTGTCTTTGTTAACACTACCAGTCCATATAACAGTATATCGATCGACAGCCCAGTCCATATATAAGATATTTTTACGTCACAATTATTTTTTTCTACTTTGTAATGAGCTATTTCAAATTACAGAGTTGATTGATTTTCAAAAATTAATCGTACAGTCTTTCCAATAATTTTGCATTTTGAACGAATTATCACAAGCAATTTATTTCAAGTAATTTATTTAATCCATTTTAAGGTAATAAAATTGTTTAAGCTTGAAATGTTTTGAGTGAAATAATAGAAGGGGAAAAATGAAACTGGTATACATTTTTGGTATTAAAGTAATATATATAAAATAGTTCATGTCAATTCTAGCCAAATGGCAGTTAATGGGCCTTTGGGTGACCACTCGGTCCTGTAGCTGTCTCACGTCGTTGTTTTGTCTTTCTTTTTCTCCGTAGCCGTTTTTGCCATGTCTTTGGATTTCGATTTGTTTGGTCTTCGCTTCCCTTGTTCCTTCGGTATTCTACTGCCATTATTCCATAAACTGCCATGAACAATTTGATAATGAGCAGAGTGTATTGTTGAAGGACTTATGATGATTTCAAGATAAAGAAAAATAATAGCGTTGTTTCATGAGTTTTTGGTTGTATATTCAAATTAGATATCATCAGAATTGTTGATGTCAACGAAAATCCTTCCATAGAAAAGCCCCCCTTTTCAAGGTGTGAAATATACAAATTCTGTTTGGTGGGTAAATATAGGCAAATTAGTAGAATGTTTCTTTTTTATAAGAATTTATCAGTGATATTGACAAGATCCTAAAATACCACAGGTTTGGGAATGAATATTGCAAACATTTTCCGTATAGGAAATGTGCTATGCCGTTTTTTGTAATGACTTATTTCTTTCACAACGCACTCTCCGAACTCAGCAGAACATTTGGCCTTCATCATAAAATACATAATTGTTTATTACATGGATGTTGCATTTGGTTCTATATATTTTTATTGATCATACATAATTATAACACTTGTACATGCAAAACAATAAATTGTCTACTGTTAAGTAGAATTTATTTATATGGCTGTAAAACTGATGCTGATATAATTGAGGGGGTGGACAGGGTTAAGGGAGAAGGGAGAAAGGGGCGGGAGAAAGGAGAAAGGGGCGGGAGAAAGGACGAACACAAACACACACAAACAACTTTCTCGATACTCAGGTTATCTATCATTATTACTTCATCAAGGATTTACTTGTTCTGGGAAGATGTAATGTGATTGCACAAATAAAATTTCAGGACGGCAAATCCAAACCCATAAGATGTTGCATTAATGTGTTTGAATAGAATATTACATTCCGCCATAGTAAATCAAAGCTCCGATGGAGCTGAATCTCGAAGCCCTGAAAATCTACATGTGGCAAAACTTCGCAGTCTTCCAAAGAACTGCTGCATACGTCTGCATGTATTAAGTTATTCCGTAATACGTGAAAATAATCGGATTGTGTGATTTCGCATGTTGATTTCATTGNNNTAAAAAAAAAAAAAAAACACACACGCTCGAACACAAACACACACAAACAACTTTCTCGATGCTCAGGTTATCTATCATTATTACTTTATCAAGGATTTACTTCTTCTGGGAAGATGTAATGTGATTGCACAAATAAAATTTCAGGACGGCAAATCCAAACCCATAAGATGTTGCATTAATGTGTTTGAATAGAATATTACATTCCGCCATCGTAAAAAAGTGATATGCTGCTTTATTCCGATCGTAAGGCTGCTTTATGGTTAAAATTAGCAATTACAACCACTGTTTTTTTTTCACAGTCGGTAGGTTTCATTATTGCACAAATGTTTACATGTTTTTAAATTTCATATATAATGTCTCCAGTGAGCCTATTTAGCATAAAAATACACACGCAAACAAAAACACACAAAAAAGGAAAAACAAGCACAAAAACAAAAACAAAACAAACAAACAAGCACAAACACAAACAAAAAATGGGGAAACACACAAAAACGAACACCGTTATAGTCTTTTTTCAGAATTCATTAATCTTTGCTACAAATACAATCTTTCTCGTAAGAACTTTCTTGTCTTTTAACAATTATAATATATATTTATTTTTATGGGTTTTTTTTAATACATAGTGTCGAAATTCCTGCATGAGCTTTTGCCATTGCCATCACTTTTCATCTGCTGTCATCCTTCGTCCGAGATACTGGGTAATTTGTAACCAAACTTGTTCACAATAGTTTTTGGATGGTCCCTGCAAAAAAGGCATTTTTCATGTTCTGACTTTATCCAAGATGGCTGCGAGCGGGATACAATTTAACAATGGACCATGCAGGGACGCATTCAAATCTGGCCTCTGAAACTACCGATCCAATTGGAGGCAATTGGTCACGGTATTCTTAGGATAGCACATTTGCAAAAAATGGGTTTTTTACGGGTTTTCACGTTATAATGCACAATTAAAATATAGCTTTTAACATTGGATCCTATGGGAAAACATTCATAAATCTTATTCTCTCAAACAAATGGACCAATGGGCACTAAATAATTTCACAAAGTGGTAAAGTCAGGCATGGAACATCTGATGCATATATTTAAATTTTAAGTTTTTGTCTCTGTTTTTGATTTTCTATTGACCCTTCAGAGAAACCATCATCTACTAGTATGTAAAATGATCTTGCTGTCATGCTAAAATTTGTGCAAAATGTCAGCAAGCTCTGCTCAATATCCTTCCCAAGGTACGCATTCTCTGATGGTACATTTTAACGTTGTGTGTAAAAAAAGATATTTTCTCATCATTATTGCCACTCTAGGTTTTTTATTGACTCTTGACATTTTTCGTCATTATGCTGTGTTCGTTGCATCCAAAATTTTGTCAGTGTAGATTCATGTACATGTTTGAGGCGTCAAATCTTACAAGGGTTACTAGTATTAGTAGTTGCAACTAAATAATCAATGGAGATAAAAATATGACACAAAATGCTCAATTTGGTCCATGGTGCATAATTTCACTCTCTTGACAATGTGAAAGACTATAGTTTTTGGAATTATTTTGTTTTCGTACTTAACTTTCAAATATCTAATAAATCGGTGTGTATTACTGGAGTAGTGCACTGATTTTGAACTGTTAAGAAAATGATGCAGTAAAAAATTCTTAGATTTTCAACAAGACTTTATAAGACTCACTGTGATAGGGCATTGGTAACGTTTGTGTTTTGCTGATTTTTAAGCGCTATGAAAAATTACATCTTTTATACGACCTCGAAAACTTTCGGTCGTATCAGGCTTTGTTATAATTATTAGGCTATGTTGCATTGCAGTCGTTGGAGCAGCATTGACAACTTCTGTGCAAACCAAATTTTTTGTTATTATTATCAAATCACTTTAGCATAATGTTGCTGAAGACATTGGAAAGACTGCGGTTTATGGCTAACTAGTATTATACTATATACACAGGAGTCTGAAATCCTACCAACAAAGTGGTTAATTCTATAGAATGTAAAAAAAAAAACACTGAGCTACGAGAACGTTCTCGAAGCTCAGTGTTGTTTTGCACATTCTTTATCTCAGACTCCTGTGCTATGTATAACATCTATCATAAAGTGACCCGAAGACAAATACATGAAAAAAACCATTGATCCTTTGATAATCATGATTTTGTGTTGTTGCCTATTCGTTTGGAAGATTGCACATATTTGTTTATTTTTTTCTTGATTTGACGTCCGCTCAAGTGCAGTATAAATGCTACTCATTCTTTGTAGACTGACAATTCGGTTCTTGGGCGATGGACATTTGCGCAAATTTATCTGAAAAACAGAAGGACATATGCGCAAATGAAAAGTGGACAGTTACGCAAAAGATAAGTGGATGTTTGCGCAAACGATTTTTAGTTACCTTTTTTAGTTTCAAACCCGTTTACTTTTATAAAACAAGTGTTAAAATATATATCAAAGATTTGGTTTTTGAGAACCTTCTTTGAGCAACAGACTATCAGCTACACCAAAATAAGATACCGGTACATCAATGATTAGACTGTAATTCCTAGAATTGAAAAAGTTAAAAGTCTTTTGGAAACCTGTCGAAAATACAGCAATGCGAAAATATCACGACTACACATCATTATATATAATTACCACCATGGGTCACAAGTTCAAAGCTTAGTGAACAGACTTGTAAATAGATATTTAAACTGTAAATAGTGCTAGTTTCACGTTTTATATTTGAGAGACTTAATAAATATTTACAAACTACGAACAATGTCTTGCTTAGAATCCTATTTCAACGGAGGAATTCCAGCAAACACCTACGGAAGAGGGTATATGAATAGAAAATATGCTGAATAGATTTGCGCACTTGATCAAAAATTATTAAAAAGAAGTCAGGTTATGTCCTCTTTTCGTTTGCCCAATTGTCCTCGTTTTTTTTGCGCAAATGTCCTACCTTTTTACGCAAACGTCCATCGCCGCGGTTCTTATTTACTATATTATAAGGTTATATCAAAAGCCTTTCTTTACTGACTTTTTCAAAAAATGTGTTTTTTGCAGTTATCAGTTTAAGTGCAACGGATAGTCAATATTTGTTTTCAGGAGAATCTTTTTTTTTTGTTTAAATATATCGTTTATGATTGCAAAATAATAATTAAATAACCAAATTGTAAATAAAATGATTTCATCATTTTATAAGTAATTTAACAAGTTGTATACGTAGTTTATATGCATTTTTAAATGTAGATCTCTGTGCAACCCTGCAATCCAATCTGTTTCTACATTTTTATGAAATCTGAGTTTATATAAACCTACTGAAGATAAGAAAAAGTCCATTGCTATTTTTTTTATAAAATTTTGGTTTTTTATATATAGAAGATGTTTTTTCACTCAATAACTTATATATTCTATTAGTACTTATATCTCAGTTGTGTATCCCGAAATTAAAGACACTACATAAAGTTGGCCTTATGTTTAGAATTGTTTCTCGAAATTCATGAAGATGGTCGACTAAAACTAGAATTAACGACAAACGTAATGATATTCATGGGAAGCAACATCCCATCTGTCCATACGGCAGATACTGCGTATACATGTATCTCACCTGATACGATATGCTAAAGTAACATTCCAGATATGAGGACTTCAGTACTAACAAGAAAAATAAACCTCCAGGGATATCATCGAGGAAACATTTATGAAATTACACCCTGTTAATTATATGGTCGTCATCACGAGTTGGTTAATGTTGCAGTCTTGCAACTTGCAACTGCATGACGTGTTTACAAATAGACTAGATCTATAACATTGTTCTTTAGTATCGACTTTCACTTGTTCCTGGCTACGACTTAAATTTTGGATAAATCATTTCCAACATGTAGATTGATGGATACATACATATGTAGCAGGAGACTCTTTTAGTTTTGGCATTCACATATGAAAAAGAATGGAAACTGGGGTAAATGTCATGGAGACAATAT
>MJUU01038852.1:10792-26100 GCA_002080025.1 Modiolus philippinarum | reverse complement strand
CCCCCCCCCGAACCACTGAATAGATTTCATGAAACTTTAACAAGGCGTTCATGACATAATTTAGATGTGCATCTCATATTTCAGAATTTGATTTGATCGATATTGGGGGTCTCCCATTGCAAAACATGGACTTCGCCATTACATACTAGTGGGTACCCATATCTTTACCGCTACTCCTCCTAAACCACTCAATAGATTTTAATGAAACTTTAACACAGTGTTTATTACATAATGTACGCATAAATGTGCACCTCCTATTTCAGAATTCGATTTGAATGATTTTAAATTTCTTGAATCAAATTGGTGCGGGTGGTATTTATGAGTAAGCTTTGCTCACAGTTTTTTCTAGTTTTGTATTTTGTCGTCGTCAACTAAATATTTTCGTCTTCAATAAACAGTTGGGTGCAGTCATAACCTCTCACAAAGTTAACTTAGAAATGTTCTAATGACTGCTCTAAGTTAACTTAGAACTGTTTTGCTGTAAATGATACAAGAAATATGTGTTTTATATCCCTTTATTTCTATCTTTTTTATATCCGAACTCTGAAAATTTTGGGTCTGATTGACCCACTTTCAGCTTAAACCTAATATATGAGTAAAATATGTTGTTTACGAAAGTAGTTCATTGGTATCTTGAAAATACTGTATATAGTGGACGAAATACTCAATGCATTCTTGGTACTTTATCTGTGACGCTGTTATCATATAGCATTTTGCGAGACAAGAACTTTCGCACTTGACTGTTGCAGCACTCTGTAATATAAGTCAAGGTTCATATATCATTCCTATGTCAGCATCAGAGATCAGAGAGGCATAATTCAGTGATCATTCATCAGTTCAATGATAAAGTTAACAAATCTAAGGACAAGTCCAACGGTCACAAGGACTGTTGATGTGTTTTATATCACAATTACATAATTCCATTGAAAAAAAAAGCTTTTAACTAATAAAAGTAACTTATAATTGAAAAAAAAGCTTTTAACAGATAATAATGTTAGAGAGATAGTGACGCAATTTCCTAGTGAACAGAAAATCAAATATCAAGTAATATTCCATTATTGTATACTCAATTTAAATCGTTTAAAAATAATATTTGTTTTATTGTCCAATTACGTAGAAATTAAAAGTAAAGCAACCTTGCACTTAAAATGTCAGAATAACATTAAATAATATTACGTAATATTTCAAAAGCGTGACATATTTAATTACCATATTGCATCAGTTCTATTGAATGCTGTGTGAATTTATATTCAGTCTGAAGTTTCTCAACCTATAAAAGTTTTTTGTATGCTGTGTATTACGTTTTATTCAGACTGGAGCTTGAGACTGAACTTAGGGGGTCCCTTTTCTACAAATTAAGTTTTTTATGGCGTAACATTCAGTCAGAAGCTTGGGAGATGATCAGAGATATACAAAAATACCGAGGTTTTCAATCCGACCAAGTGCATGGCGTTACATACAGTCTGAATCTTGAAATGATACAGAACGCCAAAAGTTAATCATTATGCTTATTTTTCATTTATTTTTATTTATTTATTTATTTATTTTTTGATTTATTTTTTTTTTTTGCATGAACGTTATCTTTAAATTGTTTTGACTTAATATTATTTGGTTCAAAATAATATGAATGTATTGATACATTGTTATGTGAAAAGTAAAATAGTTATGGACGACCAAATTTAATGACAAAAATTGGTAGTTTTGACCAGAAACAGTGCATGGATTCCGTTTGAGATCATTGTTGCAGTTGCTGATTTCGAGGCAAAACACCAATCAGAGATCAAATGTGAATTTCAGATGTGAATTGAACATGTAGTAGGATGATTTCAAGTACAAGGGGAGATAATCCAATATAATGACATTTTAACAAATGCGTCGAAATTGTAAAACGACATAATTTCATTATTGTGCTTTGCAATAAACTAAGAGTTTTGTCAATGTTAAAGTCATTTTAAGAAGGGTATTTATTTTGGAATTGCACAATTTCTTGATTATCTTTCAAATTATGAAATTAATTTTGGTTGTCATTTCAAAAACCGCCCAGCTGCTTTTCTGTATTAGTTTTGGGTTCGAAGTTTACCAATCTTTTAAAATCTATATCGGTTTTGACATCCATGACCCCCAATTTTTTTTACATACTTTTATAGCATATTGCTAAAAGTTTCATTGTACAAATTCTAAAAAAAACTTATGAAAACAAGACACCACAACTACCTTAGATTTTGTCAAATTTGGGTTTTTTGCATTATAGTTACAATAAAATTATATGGGAGAAAGCACTTTACTACTATCCAGGAAATTTTTTTCCATATATTTATTAATACTATATAGAACTTCATGAAACATTAAGAATTTGTAAGTTTTTCAAGAAAGGGGAGATAACTTAATTCAAGTAATTTGGGACCCCAAATAAAAAAAACATTTTTTTCGTGTAAAAATATAATAAATGTATTTTGCGAAAATGCTTTTGACATGATTAATGAAATAACAGGGATCAACCAACTTATTTTTTTAACTGGCTAAGAAATTTGATCATTTCCATGGTATTTCAGTATAGCAGTATCCCCCTCTGATAAAACTTCCTCAATATTTGGTAAATATGCGATATTATTCAAACAAACTTGATGCTAATTGTTCATTTTCATATATATTGTTGTGTTTAAGACATACAAGATCATTTAGACCACATTCTTATTGAACTACTGTGATGTATAGGCAAGAAGGCCTCATAATGACTTCTAGCTGAAGAAAAACAGTAAAAGCGTTTTTCCTTTGCTTAGTTCTAGCATGTTTATGGAGAGACTTTGTCTCATGTGCATTTACAGTAAAAGATATGAAGGGATTTGAAGTAAATTCACATATCCTTTCATCGTTTATAGGTAACGACACTGGTAAAAACCAATCGGAACGGGTTGAATCGGTTTAAGGTTATCCAAACTCTACTTTCTCGATCACTTTTCCCAAATATGTGTACAGATAGGCTTTACGGTATTGTCGTCATTACGTATGACCTTCCTGGTATTAACATTGATTTTTTGATAGGGTCTTTGCATTTTAACTAAACACATTCTAAATTTCCCAAATCAGTATTGCATGGACACGGGTTATGTATTCCGGTATAAATATGAAATCATAATGCTAAACTCCTCACAGGAAGGGGTCTTGGTGGAAGCTGTATACTGTGGGTACATAACTAAATTTGTCAGTTGGTAATGGGTCTGGAGCTTGCATGTCAGTTAATTGCTAGTAGTCTCATGTGATTTCCTGTTTATGTCCGTATATTTAGTTCTTTCAGTTTCATTTTTCACAATTGACTCAGTCCTGTTGCCAACTGAATTTTACTGTTGCTATGATTGTTTTTTTTTATTATTTATTACATTGGCTATAGGGGGAAAGGTTTTGGCTCAGTAAAACTAGTTTAACCCCGCCGCAGCAGGTTTGCGCCTGTCCTAAGTCAGGAAATTTATTAAGCCTTTGTGTGTTTTCTAGTTAGTTCACTTTATGTCCATGGGAGTATAGGATGATGTTTATTTCGCTGAACTTGATTGCTTTTTATTTAGGGGGCCAACTCCGACCTGCCGTTGGGTGTGGGGTCTCCTCACCGTTCATTGAAGATCTTATGGTGGCTTTGAGTTGTTATTACTCCCCTTTGGGTCGTTGTCTCTTTGACACATTCCTCGTTTCCCTTCTTTTCCTATTCTTACTGAAAGACCACAATCCTGAGAAGAAAAAAAGGAGACAAAACTGAAATTTGATCAATGGGTCGAGTAGTGTTTGCTGTTAATCTCCCGGCTAGTTCCAGGGGCTAAGTAAGCTGTTAAAAAACTGTCGCATTGCGGAAGAAGAAATAAGCTGAAAACTTCCCCGAATTATCATGTTTTTCAGTTGACATCGGCAGTATCAGAGAGAAGCAAGTTTAGACCAGTTACAATTGTAGAAAGATAATTGTAAAAATTACTTCAAGTTGAATATCATCGGATCAAATGAAAATACAAGTGTCGCACACAAGAGAAGCTGTAGTAGAATGAAAAGCTAAAAATATGAATCAATGGATAAATTAACTTCTTATACATAATACAAGCTGTATTGTATACAGAAACAATTAATGTTTATTATACTACAGGGGAACTTGATACATAAAGGGATAAAGGGGAGGTTTGGGTACCCATAAACCGGTTTAACCCTACCGCTAGCTCTTGCTAGCTCCATTACCAAGTCCGGATATCCCGAGTTCCAATCGTTGTAAATGTTTGCCTTTTTTTCATTTTATTGTTTTTCTCGTGCAGTCCCCTGGTCGATTGTGCCATGTGATTGTGTTTTTTGGCCATTGTAAGTGTTTCCGTTTATCTTTTCTACATTAATACTCAGCTATACTCACAAATAAAAACAGGAATTTGACACACAGACAGACTGACGGACAGACGGAAAAAATCATATAGGAAACAAAGAAACAAAAGTCAAAACTTGTAATGAATTTTGTTTATAAAAATTTGAGTCATTGGTTAGGAAATATTAATGATGAGAGTACACGTTACCGACAAACATCCTCAGAAATGTAAAATGAATATCGTATGACTAAACGTAACATTCAGATGAACACGGACTCAATAAAAACCATGGTTGAAATTAGGTGCATCGTTAGAGTAAGCATCTCCGGCTTCTTATAATACACCCGTCGTGTGTGTTACACTTGACGACTCCGGTAGCAAAGTCAAATTAGGTAGAGAAAAAACAACCTCACCGTTCATTGAAGATTTTATGGTGGCTTTGAGTTGTTATAACTCTCCTTTGGGTCGTTGTCTCTTTGACACATTTGCCCGTTTACCTTCTTCTTTTTCTGTTTTAGTTGTAAAGACAAAGATCTGTTGTCATCTGGGAAACATATATCGCATATCGGTTCACAAGACTGTGATGTCGACCGTAAAACTTCTGTAGTGAAGACTATAAGTTATGGGTAATGTAGCCTTGCTCTATCAAGGTAGTCACTGTTTCGACCACAGGCTCATAGTAGCGAATTAGTTGGGAGATGTAAACTCCATATACTTGCTCTTATTGGAAAAGATACCAATGATCTAAAACCCAAAACTGTAAAAACTATCAAAACACACTTAAAACTTTTATGAAACAGTGTATGAATGTGTTCGCAAATGTTTGAATTCAACAAACTACTGTTAATGAATTTAAAAGAGAGCAAGTTATCAAATATAACAAACATATTACAAACATAGAAGATACAAAAATAAACAATTTCTACATGAAAAACTAAAAAGTTGAAATACAGTATAAATTACAAATACCAACAAAGTATCCAGATGGGTAAAAGGGTTTTATTTGAATAGATTTTGACTGCTACAACAATATGCTGATACAAGTAAAGATCAATATAAGTACAAATTTTGAAAAATTGAAATAATAATATATACCTGCGACTTCAATAAATATTCAAATGAGAAGCTTTCTTTCTCTATTCGGCATTACGCTATATACACTTCACTTATTTACGTTCAGTATGAAAAAGAAAGGAAATGGGGTAAATGTCAAGAAGACAACATCCCATATCCAGGTTAAAACGACCCAAAACAAAGCATCTAGGGGTCACCGTACGGTCTTCAACAGGTATTTATTCCTGAAAAAACGAAGACATATATATACATTATCTAAACATGAGATGTATATCAAAAAGAAAATATAATAGGAAACTTTTAGGAAAAATTAAAATCACATGCCACAGTCCTCTTTGTTAATAGATCAAATACACTTTACCAAAGCTGCTTCGACGGGGATTTTTATGCATCTGTTTGTTTCTCATCCGACCAGAAATTCTAAGATTGGAAGATATGACGTGTCCGTGTCCCAAATGAAAACGGAAATATCAGCTAAATTTAACGTCTTCATAACGATTTGATATTAACGGTTTTGTCACTACTCTGGATTTGACTCTCTCATTTTTAAGGATGTTAGCTGGTAAATTTGAAAATTCATAGGATTTTGAGTGAATGTAATTTTTTGTTAGAAAACTAATTAAGAATTAATTTAAGCGAGACACATTCAAACGTTCATGACGTTGCTGATGTCGTTTTTGAAATATTAGTGGTGAGAAATTTGGCGGGAAACTGAACTCCTCTGAATTTTTAATTGATTTAACATAAGCAATGTTTATCCATGAACAAATGTGACAAAATGAAAAGGATTTGATGAAATTTTGCTACGATACTACTGAGGATGTATTAAATGAAATCATCAAACACAATAAGGGGGGTCCGTGGGCAATAAATTATAATATTTTAAAAGGGATGAAACCAGATTCAGATTGTTAGATGCAGGTGTTTGAAACCAAAAACCAAAGCTAATATATATTTTTGATAATTTTCATTTTAGATATTAGTAGAAAGGAGGACCATTTTGTTAGAACAAGAGTATAATAAACATACAAATAAAATCTAATACAGGTAGTCTACTGATGCCAAGACCACAATCTTGAAAAGGAAAGTATAGCATCAAACGTAATTAAAAAGATAGGTCAAGGAGTGCTCGTCGATAAAGTGCCGCTTAGCTAAAGAGGCTAAGTGTCTGCTGATAAATCACTATCACACGCAAGAGAAATCAAACTCAAAACATTCAGGTGGGAAGAATCACTATGAATTTCAGTAGATATCGGTAGTATCAGTGAGAGGTCAGTATACCTGTAAAATTTTAAGGCCATTGATTCCCAATGCTAATTTAACAGGATCATGTAAACTATTCTGTCAATATCCATGTTACGTAAAGAATGCAAGTTGCACCCCATTTTTTTTATAGATTTTGTTTTCAGTTTTTGGCATTTTTAACATCATTTCCATAAAAACGTGGATAAGAAATATTTACGATTTACACCCCAAGATATCTAGTGTTTATATCTTCTATAAAAACTTCTTATTGGAAAAATGAAAGGATATGGAGTGAATGTACATGTTACAATTTTTATGCTTATTTGATAATTTGTGAAATCTGAAACTTCGTTTGGATATGATATTAAGGTTAGAAATGATTGCAATCTATAGTTTAAAACTCACACCTGATGATTAAAGTTTCTAAAATATTTCTAAAATAATGTCTGCTCATCTATGACATTTTAATGCCACAAAACTTAGTTTTCTCATAAAATCCTTGATAAAAAGGAGCACGTCAGACCAAAATTAGGACTTGTTTACTAAGATTATCTTAGGGCAGCTTCGATGTTCACCCTAGATATATATACATTATTCATAAGACAGTCCTAAGATGTCATACTTTTTGTCCTAAGATATGTCTTTGGACAATTTTAGGATATTTTCGATGACATTGTCAAAGGTTTCATGCAGATCTTTTTCTATCGAGAATTTCTATTTGTGGTAACTGTATTATCTAAATTCACTCTAGGAAACAAATAATCTGTTTCAGAATTAATTGTGATGTGTTTAATTGGTGTCTTCTAGCTATTCCAACATTTTGAAATTAAATATTCTAGGTATTCCAACATGCAAAGAACAATAGATGTTATTATAGCATAATAATTATATGTTGTTAGCGAAATTAGCGATTAATTAATTTTACAAGTAAATCTACCTGAAAAGGACTTTAAAGTAACAAGAATGTTATAAATAAGTATTATACTTCCAAATATTTTCAACAAATATTGATCTACTATGAAGATAAGATGTACTCGATGTATTCAATCCGTCATCAATTCATTTTTTGTTAAAATCAAAGTATTTTATTTAATTGTTATTTTTTTCTTCATATATTTTACGGAAGATGACGTAATTTTTAATATAAGAATTAATTTTAAAAAAGTAAAGTTAAATTGTTTTATTTGAATAGCATGCATCGATTGCTTGCGAAATCCACCAAAATTTAGGGAAACCAGGTTCAGGCGTTGAGGATAGATTCAATAATTTCTGGTGTCCTGCAGCAAACAAATGTTTTGGCTTAGAAATATATTATAAAGTTATAAAGATACATTATAAATCATAAATTTTCAAAATTGGAAGTGTATAACTATTAGATGCAAAACTTTGGATACAATGAGCATCTGAAGCTTAATCTAAGTTTCTTCAAGCAAATAGGGTTATTTGTTCCAAAAATATACTTTTCTTCAGGAATTCTACAGTTTCCCTGACAGTGAAGGCTATGTTTACTGATTTGAATTGAAAATTACCAATTAATGCAAGAAACTAGACTTAAGTTCAGGAAACCATTGATTGTTGACAAGCAGGGACTATACATTGCATAGATTATATTGCCCAACCGACAATATTTTCTTCACCTTCATCCAATAAACGTGTATCAAAGATAAGAAAATATAGATAAATTGTTGTCCGATTTGCTAGCTTGAAAACCAGCTTTCATAAAGCTGAAATCATACATTAGCTTCTACATATTAATTGAAATAATAGTCAATGAAATGGACATGATGGAGTAAATGCATATGAGACAAAGTCTTTACAAATACATGGTACATTGAAGTAATGGAACAACAGTTTTTTTTTTTTTGTTTTTTGTTTTTTTTGTTTTTGTTTTTGTTTTTTTTTTCATTGAAATAACGTTCTTTATTGTGTTGGTATCATTATCTATGCACTTTAAAAAGTGAATTTTTTTTTCTTTGTTTTTGTTTTTTTTCATTGAAATAACGTTCTTTATTGTGTTGGTATCATTATCTATGCACTTTAAAAAGTGCATTTTGTTTGTTACCTATGTAAAGAGAATCTAGCTTTTAACTTTTTATTACATTGGATAACTTGTGAATTCTAAATACTTTAGTTCTCCAATGTTTTATTCATACAGTTATATTTTTGGGAGGGAAACGAAAGAAATATTTATTTGAATTTTGATACTTTTTACCTGTAATTAATCATTTTGATTAAACAATGTTTATAAAGGTTAATCCTATGTTTGTCAAATGTTTACACAATAATTCCACCTATTCCACCTATTCCAACATGAATTTTTTTTTTAATTTTACCATAAATTTCAAAATTTTGAAATTTTGGAATAAGTAGAATGAACCGTTTAATTGAACATGGGCCTCAGAAATATTTTAATCAGAATAAAAACTTTAATTTTTTGTTTGGAAAAACATTGCTTACAGAACAGCGTAAGCAAAAAAATACTTTTTATTAACATAACCTTTAAATTTTGGCGGGAAATGGTTCTTTAGAGTTTTGATTCATTTTCCATTAGCTATTTATATGCATGAAATATACAAAAATAGTTGAAAGTTAATAAAACTGTCCGTTTTATGCATATTAAAGTAACGCATGTCCAAAAGTATTCACGCGCAAATATATAACCCTATTTGAAATGATAAAACCAATGGATATCAAATTTTGTAATTACTTCTTCCGTTGTTGTCAATAAGACAATACAATAAATCAATAAGATAAATGACTAGAAATTTTATCATAATTATGTAAAACATCAATAATAATGTTGACAAAGAATTTTAGAAAACAAGTAAATATTAATTACGTTAAGGGGTTATGGGACCCAGATTTCAAAACTATTTGCTTTCAATATTTTTTTTCTTCAATGACTAAAATCAATCATTTTTAGTCTAATCCAACACAATTTAGTGAAATAAATAAAACATATTTCAAAATATGGATAGTTAATTGGAAACTAATAGGCGATTAAGAGTTACTGGTTAGAAAATCGAAGCACTTGCGTACAAATGTACTTCGGAACAAAGTTGTGAGTTTGTGTTATGTAGGTTAGCGTCGGTATCAGTTTTGTGTTATATTGCACCACGTTTTTTAGAAATGTAGATGGTAATTTCGACAATGTATTGTTCGTCCGTGAAGATATAATATGAAAAAAATTATTATATATATTACTCATTACCTCATCTGAAAGGTAGAGAATCCAACCTCAGCACGGCGTACACATGTAGTTCTAAACAAATTTTCGAGTTTTTGTAAGTTAGCGTTGAAATCAACTTGTATTTATATGAGGCATTGATCACAACACACCAGTAAATGCTCACGTTAAATGCCTCATTAAAAAGAGTTTCATTTGACAAAGATGAAATCCTCCAAGGTCTTTCATGACATCTTTTAATATCAACACTAAAAATAACAATAAAGACCTTCCATACTTATATTGGGTACCTAAATAACACAAAAAAGATGCTTCGCTGTATGTAAGTTTGAGTACTGGTGTATAATTATAAGGTTTTTTTAAAATTTACGGGTTTAATTAGCGCTAAACATTGCTTCTATGAACATATGAAAAATTAAGAAGTAACGTAAAATGATATTTCATATTATATCTTTGAAAATGATACATAAACTGAAATGTGTAAATATTTCCTACCCAAAAATACATCAAATAATTATGATAATTGAAACCATGAATGAAACCCTTTATTAAATTTATTTATCTGTCCTTATGCATGATTTGGTATTGATATCGATATGTTTTATCATAGATTTGAAACTATTTGTTGAGTCGGGTAATTTTTTAATGGTACTGTGATTTTGTGTGGTAAATATGAAAGTGGTACTGTTATTTTCTGTGTTTTGTACAGTGATTTCATGCGATTGCTTCGTGTATAATAAATCAACTTTGTCATACTGATTTGTTCATTGTTAAATTAACGTTATATTTATATTTTGGGAACATATATCAAACCACCAATTCAACCAATCAGAATTGGGAACATATATATAGTCTTGCACCATTAAAACTATTCGAGCGAACCTGATGAATGATACACTCATTTAAACCTAGGTCAATTGGCAAAGTGTATTTTTTATCATATCACTTAAAGGATGGGATTTCTCATTTATTATTTATGCGCTATTTTGTGACGTCGACTCGTAGTACGTATTAACAGGTGGCTTTCCCCAATACACTGGAAATCTCTCTGAAGGCTGAAATTTTATAACATAAATACTATACCACTATATATTCTGAGATAGTCGCCGACCGACATCTGAACAGCAAAATATATTCAAATAATGGTGATGAGTTTAATTGAACATGGACCTCAGAAATTTTGTAATCAGAACAAAAACCTTAACTTTTTGTTTTTAAAAACTTTGCTTACAGAACAGCGTAAGCAAAAAAATAAATAAATAAAACTCGTGAATCTTTTTATTAACATCACCTTTAAATTTTGGCGGGAAATGATTCTTTAGCGTTTGATTCATTTTCCATTGGCTATTTATATGCATGAAATATACAAAAATAGTTGAAAGTTAATAAGAATATCCATTTTAAGCATATTAAAGTGGAGCATGTCCAAAAGTATCCACGCGGAAATGTATTAACCCGATTTGAATAATTGAAACCATGAATGAAACCCTTTATTAAATTTATTTATCTGTCCTTATGCATGATTTGATATTGATATCGATATGTTTTATCATAGATTTGAAACGATTTGTTGAGTCGGGTAATTTTTTAATGGTACTGTGATTTTGTGTGGTAAATATGAAAGTGGTACTGTTATTTTCTGTATTTTGTACAGTGATTTCATGCGATTGCTTAGTGTATAATAAATCAACTTTGTCATACTGATTTGTTCATTGTTAAATTAACGTTATATTTATATTTTTGGGACATATATCAAACCACCAATTCAACCAATCAGAATTGGGAACATATATATAGTCTTGCACCATTAAAACTATTCGAGGGAACCTGATGAATGATACACTCATTCAAACCCAGGTCAATTGGCAAAGTGTATTTTTTTAATCACATCACTTAAAGGATGGGATTTCTCATTTATTATTTATGCGCTATTTTGTGACGTCGACTCGTAGTACGTATTAACAGGTGGCTTTCCCCAATACACTGGAAATCTCTCTGAAGGCTGAAATTTTATAACATAAATACTATACCACTATATATTCTGAGATAGTCGCCGACCGACATCTGAACAGCAGGATATATCCAAATAATGGTACATTTTGAGAAGATCCCTTCATGTCATGGATCTATAAGAACGGCTTCCCATAATACTACCCATTCAATTTTTCTACTGCGACCACGAACAACACTTTAACTATTTGTAGTGTTACTGGTTTTAGTAATTATGAATTTTTGACATTATTATTCAGACACTTTGACCTAGAGAGACCTAAACAGAAAAGACTGGTTCTTTAGTGGGATTTAGGATTTGTACTTTCAACTCTTACATTACCACCTTTTGAACCTGCGTCTGGGGTTGATATTAAATTTGTTTCTTGCAAATGTTGTTTTAATTAGCTTTAGCTGGAAGGAATAGAAGCGAAATTCATACTCTGTCAGTCTCAGATTCTTGCCTTCGGTTTAATCGAGATCAGTCTGTTGTCACACTTTTAACTGATCCCTCTTTCTTAGGTAAAAATCAAATCCCTAGCAAGGGCTCGGAACATATTTTTATCCCAGCCATTCCTTCAGATTCCTCATCTGATATACTATGTCCTATCAGAATATTGGAAAATATATTAAGATAGGAGAAGTCAGAAAATATAGGCTGTTTTTACCTTGAAAAAAGGGTATTTCAGATTTAACCTCTTAATCAATTTCAATATGGTTATGCAACACCATTTTTCTTGCATATAAATCTTCTTGTAGCAAACTTTATCTATATTGCTCACCTCTTGTTGAAGACCCTAAGGCGACATCAAGATGTAGACAGGAATTAAAGCCATGTCCTTGATAAACTGGAGATTTTATGTATCGTGTGCGTTTTTGTCCCATGTACATTCACTCCATATCCTCTCATTTTTTTTCTATTTAGTTTGACATTCAGCTAAAGCACATGAAGTCAGACCTATTTCTTCATCTTAGGCTCTATTTAAGTAAGCTTCTATGGTAGAAGTTTTATCAAAAGGGTTTTGGAGATGTCAAAGTTTTTCCATAGACCACTACCTGCAATTTGACCTCTCATGCTGATAGTCTTTTTTCTTTGGGACCTATAACAGCTGCACAAAGTATCAATCTCCCTCCTGTCTGTACTTCTTCATGGGATTCATTTATCTGTTAGATTCTGTTTTCTCAGAATTTCTAGTGGTGAAGTATTTATGTTATAAAACTTCAAATTTTTAAAGTAAAATTAATTTTTATTAATAGATACTTACCACTATAAATTATAGGTCCGGCCAATTTCGGTTTCCTCCCATTCATCCCCTGACTTGCTATTTTTGAGGAAATTGAATGGGTAGTATTATGGGGAGCTGTTCCTTATATAGGGATCTTCTCAAAATGTCGAATTATTTGGGTATATCCTGCAGTTCAGATGTCGGTTGGAGAGTATCTCAGAATTTATAGTTGTTAGTATCTATTAATAAAAATTATTTTTACTTTAAGAATTTGAAAATATAATATAATGTAGAGAAAGTATGAACTTTTCACTACATGGCCTTTGAAGGTTAAAATTTTCCAGGGAACTTTGAAATTCAAATTTTTAGTTGAAAATGTAAAGATATGAACTGGTGGTTTCACACCTATAATTGAATACTGAAGCATATCTGAAACGTTGTAGATACGTTGGTTAAGAAACAATTTATTTAAGGGCATGAAGATTTAAGATTTTAGATGAAGAACAACAATAAAAGCGTTTCCTTTGCTTGTTTTTTACCATATATTTGTAGAGACTTTGTCTCATGTGCATTTACTCCATATCCTTTTATTCACCATGTATAGGAGGATTGTACCATGGCTAGTACACTACCCATATCTTACAATTCATCTATACTGAGTATAGAAATGTCATTCAATGAAATATTTCGATTCAAATTCGACACTTCAAAAAGCTTTTGAAATTTAGAACTCTGAATATGTTAATTTTAATCCGAATTTGGCTGTTCCGTTAACCCCAACGTGGCGCTTTCAGCAGGAAAAACAGATTTTAAGGCGTAGAAACGATTAAGACAGTATTCAGAAGTATTATACTTCATATTAGTTTTATGTTATTTAAACGGTTAAGAGAGCGGGTGGTATTTCAGTATACAACCCATTTTCTAAAGCATCACTAGCTTTGACCGAAATTTGTGGTATCCGCACATTATTCTTTGCATGTATTACAAGGTAATTATTCAGTATGATACAACGCATATTGTCTGTTGTTTTGGATGGTATATACGATAACCACACTCAGGAGAAAATATCTTCCTTGACAGCGTCTCTTTTGACATGTATTTACCACCCTCAACTGCAGGCAGTATGTGTATGATGTATAATATTAATAAATACATAAGCAGCCAGCAGTTTAAGATTTCCCTTTCCCGGTTGATAACGTTAGTTGTTTGAATTTTAGTTTAATTGATTTGTGTCTATCTTTCAGATGCTTCGTTGTATCAAAGTAATATAAATACTCGTTCATGAAATGTCTCATCTGTAAATTACAGAGAAATTTAGTAAGTAATAGATATTCACAGGAAATAACAGTACCTTAGTCATCGCTTTAACCAGAAATCACAGCACCTTATAAAATTCAGCACGAAATCACAGTACCACTGAATAATGAAAAACACGCAAATATAAATTATACAGTAGGGTGCAGACATAACCTCTCGCCAAGTTAACTTGAACCAGTCATAAAAGCTCTTCTAAGTTAACTTAGGACCGTTTTCAAGTTAACTTAGACCAGTCATAGAGCAGTCATAAAAGCTACTCTAAGTTAACTTTAGAACTGTTCTAGAGCCCTGACTGCTCTGACCTGTTCTGGTCATAGAGCCCTGACCGCTCTAACCGGTCATAGAATCCTGACTGCTCTGACCTGTCATAGAGCCCTGACTGCTTTAATGTTACAGCAATGGAAACGTTCAACATTCCCAAATTAGCGCTCATCGTTTGCATCGTGTGCATTCGTCGTGTAAAGCGAGTGCGTGTATCGTGTAACGTGCGTTTTCAAAAGACCACATTATTTCCCGTTTTCTTTGCCTAGAAAACTATTTATTTTCATGAAAATTACGAAAAAATAAATTATTTATTTCCACGACCAGTAGGATTAAAATGGGACCTGGGACTAATATAAGTCCCAGCTGGGACCAAGATTAAATTATCTATTTACAAAATCGCCACTGAAAATCAACTGGTCGTCCCCTCATTTCTGTTTTTTGAAAGATAATATAGATATTTACAACTACAACTTTACAACTTAAAAAAATATTAACATATTAACATATATTGCATAACATGTTTTGGGCTTATATACTATTCATGAAGAATATCTGCCTTTTCTTATATATTTTAGGTTAAATAACAGAAAGTTGAAGTATTGCGGGCGAATGAAGAAAATCTGCCTTTTGTTATATATTTTAGGTTAAATAACAGAAAGTTGAAGTATTGCAGGCATC